>CM053786.1:402250544-402420544 GCA_028749045.1 Cupressus sempervirens
TAATGTGTGACTCCACTTGATATGACATTATTTTTTTGAAAATGTCTCTTGCATTTACATTGTGTGTGTGTGTGTGTGTGTGTGTGTATGTATTTATGCATGCATATATATATATATATATATATATATATATTCTTTTATTTCATCTTTGATTTGATCTTTCTTTGCATTGATATAATTTATGCATGTAAATCTAAAAGTTAAAATATTAACTAGTAAAAGGGTTAGTACCAATGTTACTTTTGTAATCTCTCGTCATGTGTCCATACTTATTTCATGCATATCATCTTCCTTCCTTTGTTTATTTCTCTTTAGGTTCTTAATTCTAATTGGTCTTTTGAATAAAATATTGCATCAGTCTCTATTCGACTTATTTAGAACATTCACCATCATGACATCCAATTATAGTGATGTCACCTGTAGGTTTCTATAACTATAGTTTCTCATCAAGCTTATTACTTCTCGAGTAAGTTTTTTAAACATGTAATTTTTCTTCCATAAGCTCACCTCTGAAATTATTAGTGTACTTGTCAAGTTACTAATAATTAGATCTTGAGTTTTCAAGATCAAATTGTAACACCCTGCCAAGGGGTCCAAAAGAACTAACCTAAAGTTTTACTAAGTTTTACAGACATTTTTTTTTAAAGGAATAACATGTACAACAATCATAAAGTAGTGGAAGAAATAACATACAATCATACATAAAAAAACATAATAGATTACATTCTTTAAGGATCCCAAGATGTTGAGTCACATTTAAATTTAAATAATATTAAGTCCAATAAATAACACATCTACATAAAAGAATAACTACAAGTCCATTCCATTTAAATAATATAAATTTGTTCTAAATTCCACTTGGGAATAAATTTGGAATGCACAATCATCCATTATACATGTCACAGGCTATGAAAGGCTAAAAGAATATACATTTCTAAAATAGATTACATCATCCCTTTTGAATCCATGAAATAAAGTACAATACAATAAGTAAAATCATCCACCATATAGATATAACCATCCATCATAATAGAGAAAGATACAATGATAGGAAATGCAGAATAATGAACTTTAGCCACGAAATCTACAGACAAATCTCAGTGGTAAAAGTAAAATGCACTACCACCTGACCTCGTGGTAACCCAAAAAGGTCCACTACCACCATGCTGAGGAGATAGTCTCAAGTCCCAAACAAGATATCAATCCCAAAAATTAAAAGTAATAGCTTGGTCAAGGAAATCCCTAAAAGTAATCTAACTCAAAGGTTCCAAGATAAGTCGACATCTAAACCCAAAGGCAAACAAAGACATGTAGGAAATCTATACTGCTAGTGGGCAAGTGTCATCGCATGAACCAACTCTAGGGTTACATAGCTAGTGTTTTAATCCTCTAGCCCCCTAGTAACTCTATGTGGCACTAGTATCCTTTCGTACTGACAAGGCATACTAACGATGCATGGTCGCAACCAAGCATCCTCTCTACTCTCAACCTAATCTATACTAGCACTCGAGGCATGGGCGAGGAAAGACCAAAACTCTTATTAGGTTCATTTTACTCTCATTTAGTGTAGTGTTTTCACTTATTAACTACTTACAATGGGTTACCTGTCAGCCTCTTTAGAGCCTTAGCCTCCATTGCAAGCCACTTCACAACTTAACATATAAATTACCTACCCTAGGCTCATTGAAGTACCAATCAAAGAATCACAATTTTCACCTCAGCCCTATACAAGTGGCTGGAAAGCATCAAAAGACAACTTACAATAACACCACAATCCTTTACAAGAAACTAGAAAGCGTCCAAAAAAATTGATCGAAGACTCAAAGTTTAAGTCAAATATTCCATACCATTCATCTCGTTATCACACAAGAGCACTAGAAGAAATAATGAACAATAGATCCAAACTCATCATAGAGCATACTAGACACATTACCATGGTTAAGTTTAAAAGATAAAGATCAAATCATCACAATGACATCACAAACACAAAACTCCCAAGCCTCTAGTAAACACCCAAAGATTGGTACACACTCTTGTCAACCTAAACACCAAAAAATAAGACAACATACAGATAACGTAGTTTCATAGTATTGTTTGATTTGAAGACACACAATCTAAGCTAATAGTAAGGTTTAAGTTTTCATTTCAATGTAATTTTTTCGAGTAGATGACATTTATAGTTTACCCTTACAACTTAACCCATTATTGTATTTGAACATAATGCAGAATTGCCCTTATCTTATGAAATTTCAAGGATTACAATTAAATATTCTAAAATAATTTAAAGATAATTATTTATTAAATTATTAAAAAAATAATTATTGATTATCTAATAAAATAATTACAATTTTATTAAAAATTAAAATCATTAATAATAACAAAATAAATAAAATTTAAACTTTATTAGATAATAATCATTATTAATTAAACTTAATTAAATTAAATTAATTAAATTAATTAATAATTATTTTAAAACTAAACTATATTACTAACTTATTAATAATTTATTAATTCATAAATTACAAAATGTATTAATAAAATTATTAATAAACAATAATTAAATTTAATAAAAATAATAATTAATATAAAAAAAATAAAAAAATGCATAATGTGCAGCATTTGAGGCCCACGGGCCGGCCATTAAAGGTTGTCGTGTGGCCACAGACAACACTGTTGTTGTAGGCAACAATATTATTATTGTTGTTGCATGCAACAGTACGTCAGCTCATGTGTAGAACTCTTAAAGGCCATAGGGGGGAAACTACGTTGTTAAACCAAACCCCTTCCTATATATATATATATATATATATATATATATATATATATATATATATATATATATATATATATATATATATATAAAATAATCATTGCGAATTTAGTCTTAAGGGGAAATCCAGATAAACTAGTCAAATTTTCAATCTAAAATTGATTTCTTTCCAAAACTAACTTTGATTAAATAACAACTATTCAATTCATAGAATGAGGGTTTCCTAATCTTCAATCCTCATATACAGAAGAATTCTATAAGAATATCAATAAATTCAAAATGAAAGATTGAAAGATTCATCACAAACAAAATTTGAGAAAACAATTCGACAAACATGATGTAGATAGGAATTTCAAGGAAACATAATTCATTGGGTGAATAAAACACAAGGCTCTACCTGGTTCTGATGCTAATATGCAACCACCCAAAGATTGTGAGAGAATTCACTTTTCTCTCAAAACCTTCTCTCTAAAAAATCCCTTCTCCAAAAATTTTGATCTTTGCGAAAAGAACTCTCCATCTCTGATATGGAGTTCTCCCCTAAATTCGGGGCATTGATTATGCAATCATGCAAGGGAACATGTTGATCACAGTCTTTTAACTCTTTATTTACTTTTTTGAATATTCATGCATACTTTTTGCAATTTAAAATATCTTTAATAAATTAATTTCTCTTTCACTCTTTAATTAATTTTTGAAATTTTTTTGATAAAATATTTATTAAATTAAGTAATAATAATACTTGGCATTTAATTAAAAATAATCTCCTAAATATATTATTATTAAATTAAATAAATATTATTACACTCTCAAATTAGACTATAATTTTCTCTTTAAATTTAATTCTTTTTCATTTAATTAATTTCACATTTAATTAAATATAATTAAATATTGAAATTATCTTAATAAATTTTCATTAAATTAAATCATTAATTATTCTTTAATTTGACTTAATTAGTAGAAAAATCGCTAAAGACTTACAAAAATGAAATATGGAAACCCATCGTAAAATACAACATACAAGATCAAACTCAAGGCTTATAATCATGAATTCAATTCATACAATGAATTTGGAAGGGTAATCATTTTAGATTATTTTCCTAATTTTCTAGGACAATTGGTTTAAAGGAGGATTTCTACTTAAGAATTTATCTCCCCTCTCTTACCATTGAGATATTGCGATAGGGTATGCTCATCCTCACAATTCAGAGAAGTTGATACCTAGTACCTACAATCTGCATAAAATCCACACATGTACAAACACATATATTCTAAACTAAATAGGCAATGACAAAAAGTAGTGCATCGTGTAGATTCCAACTAGTAGGTGACTACGACTCCCTTCCTTAACCACATTAGAAATGTCATACATAAAAAAGAAAACTCGAACACCATACGCATGCAGTATGGGGTATGTATCCATAGAAAACACGTATAAATAATCCATCTAACTAATATCATTAAATAACTGAAATCAACATAAATAATCATCATCAAAGTATAATCATGCATACATGAAGTAACTAGTACCAAAGTAGTCTCATCATATAATCAACTGAGTATGAAAACAATATCCAATAATCTAGAAGATAATGCTACTAATCATCAAGCATAAACATAAACTAGCCTAAAAGAGTTCAACAATAAAATAAAAAATGTTAACTGGGGGTAGGCACTACACAAATTTTACCATTCCAAGATGTTCACTCAAATCATTAGATTCAATTGCCTTTCTTTTTAGACATGTTTTAAGTTTCTCTCTTTGTGTCTTCCCATATTTAATCTCTTTGGCTATCTAAAATGATGCGATCACAAATTCATGTCTTAGTGTTTGATTTTCCTTTTGAATCTTCTCAACTAGATCTAACTCATATTCATATAATTTAGGATCTTTAATCTTTTCAACAAGTCATTCCTCTTTATTCTTCAACTATTAATATGATCTATGAGTTCCTTGATGTAATTAGATGCATCTCTTAGTTCCAATTTCAATCTTTCCTATTCTGTATTATCTATATCCATTCAAATCCTCCTCAAGTTGTAAGAATTCTTCTAAGGAACTAGGATCTAATACCAATTGTTAGGACTAAGCAAGATTTGGAGGGGCCATAGTTCAAGCTGTGTTTTAGCACTTGCAAACCAATTAACATCTTTACAAATTAACTATAAACATCCACTTGTAGAAATATATTAACGTAAATTATAGGTCAATAAAGGACCCATAATATAATTGTTTTAGTATTTTTGAACAAGAAAAATTATATTATAAGAAAATACAATATTAAAATCTAAAAATTTAAATCAACCTACTTAATTTCAAAAAATTATTAAACAAATATGAACCACATTAGCAGTCTTAAAAGTATTAGTTTTAAAATTCATTGGGCCAATATAAGTGGTAAATGAGCTCACCCAATCAAATTGTACAAAAATATTTTCAAAAAATTGTTAAGTTAAAAATATTGCATCTATAATATGCAATGTAATAGTTTGATAAAAAAATTTAAAGAATGAAATTACTTCAAACATGTAGAAACTAAAAATTTTAATCACTGGTTAAAGTATAAAATTCAAAAAAGTATCACAATAGTGCTTAGCATACCGACAAGTACTAATAAATAAAGATGGATAAACAACCAAATTGTACCAAGCAGATGTGAATGTAAATATGTAATTAGCATATACTTTATTTATGTTCATGAGCAATTATTAAAATTGGAACTCACTCCAGCCTATAATGCTAGAAAGTTACATATCCTTACAAAAAACGAGGAGTTGTATACAATCAGGCTAATGACTATGACCTTAGTAACTAACATGAAGAGGCAAAGAAAAGATGTATAAAGGCATAATAAACTACTATGATATGATATGTTTAGACAACATAAACATCCCACATTGAAAGGATGTATAAGGGCATAATAAACTACTATGATATGTTTAGACAACATAAACATCCCACACTAAAGTTTTATTCTTAAGCTGAAAGCGGGAAACAGTCAAAATATTATTGTTTTTCTTAACCTGAAAGTGTGAAATAGTCAAAATATTATTTTCCCTGATACGTCAATTAATATGAACTTATTGGTTATGAACATAGGTGTCGACATAATATTAAGGGTTATAAATATAGGTTGGCAGACGAGGAGTGACGAAGAGTTTGAGAGGCACTTTCCTGTGAATTGAGACTTCATATTTCTCACTCATATCCAAATCTTCAGCTTGTTGACCGGGTGGAAGCGACCAGTCAAATGCGTGAACAAAGCTTGCAAGTGCAAACTGAATCATACGGAGACCCAGATTATAACCCGGGCACATTCTTCGCCCTGCACCAAACGGTATTATTCGAAAGTCTTTTCCATGCAAATTAACAGGATTCTCCACAAAACGATCCGGATCAAACTCCAGCGGCTTCTCCCACGCTTTCGGATCCCTTGCAACGGCCCACACGTTCACCATCACATGAGACTTGGGTGGAATGAAATACCCCATCATTTTGCTTTCAGACTTTGGAGATGCGTGCGGAAGCATCAGCGGTGTTGGCGGGTGCAGACGGAGAGTTTCTGTTACAACCGCTTCTAGATATTTCAGCTGAGGAAGATGAGATTCTGTTACTCTCTCTTCCATTCCGACGACCGAATCCACTTCGTCTCTCACTTTGCTCATCAGTTGAGGATGGCGAATCAACTCGGACATCGCCCATTCCACCGTGCGGGTAGCCGTGTCGGTTCCCGCCGCAATCATGTTCTGCATCAAGCAACATAAACATTAATGTTCTTCACATATACATAATGTTAGAAACTAATTAGAAAGTCAGTAAATTAATGAGTTAGCGTGCGTACAAGCAAGATCCCCTTGATATTAGCCTCTGAAAGTTGTACTCCCTCTTCGGCAGAAGTAGATTTCAGTTCGTACAGAATTTGCAAAAAGTCCTTGGTGTCATTGTCGTCTGTAGACTTAATCAGGCGCTTCTGTTGTTCCATCTTCCTTACGAGGAACTCGTCAAGGCGGTTCTTCAAGCTCTTGGCTCGATTAAGAGACCCGCCCAACCCAATCCAGTCTAAGAAAGGAACGAAATCCCCAATTCTAAAACGACCACCTTCTGCTAAAAACTCCTCCATCAACACTCTGAAATGAGCCGCCTCTGCATTATTGTCGTCGAACAATCTCATCCTGAGCGTCATCTGTCCAATAACATTGGAAGTGAAGACATTAAGAAACTCTCCCACGTCTACAGCACTGGCTCGCTGTTTGAATATAGAGGCGAGCAAAAGCGCCATCTCTTGTTGCCGGAAGTTCTGCCACTTTTGAAGACATTTGGGGGTCAATAAATGGAAAATACAGAGTTTTCGGAGGTAGGGCCAGTGGGAAGACATGGTGATGTCGTTTCTATTGTAGAGCAGAATATCAGCTGCCGCTCCCATGTTTTCGGGTCTGTTCGCGAAATCGGAATCGAAAGTCTTGAGAATGGCAGTTGCAGCCTCCTGAGAGGAAGCAACAATGGCGGGGGTGCTGCCCAGTTTGAGAAACATGAGGCCGCCATAGCGCCTGGAGAGAGCGTCAAGGGACTGGTGGGGATTCAAACCGAGGTCGAGTAGGTTACCCAATATAAGCAGCCCTCGCGGGCCTGGCGGAAGCTTTGGCTTTTGTCCATTCGGTTGTAAGTAAAAATAACAAGCTACCAACGCTATGACTGCTAGGGTTACGGAAACTGATAAGAGGGAGGGACTAAACGGAACAAGCATCAAAACATCCATGTTCGGCTCTGGCTATTCATTTGGATCATACTAGTACTTGTAATGGTTGATATATATAAGGAAAATTGAAGACCGGAAGCTCCATATGAATAAGAACGCGTGTCCTGATGAGACTATTAACCAAATTATGTCAACAAATGCTGCTCCTCTGCTCACAGACATCTAACAATGCACGAGTGTCTCATTACGCTATCTATCTTATTTTGTCTTCCACACACTTCCGATGTCAAACCGCAGTGTAACGAACGGATGAAATGTCTTTACGGTTTCGTCCGTGTTGGTTTAATATTTAAATAGTCCGTGGTATTCCTTTTATGGGTAAAAATTTGCTACCGATTTTTCAACTATTTCACGGTCACAGGTAGACTAAGCTTCCCTTAAAAGTCGACAATTACTATGTTCACTTGTTTTTATATTCGTTGCACGTTTTGTTCACACGTCTACAAATTAGGTATAAATATGTATCCGAAAAAATGAATAATAAATATAAAAATTATTGTTGAATGTTAATTTTCTATAAGAATAAATAGATATTAAACTTAAAAATCAAGTAAAAGATATTAACAATAATATTTTTTCTTTACACCTTTTTTGACCAAATTTAGGTAGATTTTTTTTATAAGTTTCATTTCAAGTAAAAATATTGACCATCATTTTTATCATTTAGAAAATAAAGTGTTCAACAATTTTTTAAAAATTTCAAATTATTTGTCACGCTAGAAACATTATTTTAATAATGACAATTAATTATTAAGATAAGGATTATAGAATATTAGATTTTTAAATAATTAATTAGGTTCTTTGTTTGAAAAATAAATTTCTAGAAGTTTGAAAAAATTCTTTCAAATATGAGAAATAGTGTTTAACAATATATGTATTTGTCTACAAGTTATCAATCACAATAGGGTCACTAAAATGATCATTTCTATTATGACATAATCTTATCTACTCAAGATTCGTGGTATATTTAACTACTTATGTTACCTTAATTTGAATATAGTAAAATAAAATTTTATAAGGTTGTAGATATTTTATAAATTTCTAGATATTTAGCTATGTGTATTATCTATTTTCTCTAAAGAAAATAGTGACCAATTAATAAATATATTTTTCTTAATATATTATCTATTATGGCATTAAATCATTACCTTCATTGTAATATGTACCTTATAAGATAAGGTTATCAATATATTGGATTTTTTTTCCACCTATTAAAGCCTGCAACCCAATTTCATGCCTTCTCAATCATCGTGGGGATGGTTCAACCCCACCACCGTTACCCCCTCCTCTAGAGTTGGCACTTGTGTGTTTGAATCTGGAACTAGTTTTGTTCACTAAGTCCCAAAATGCCCGAGTGCTTCATTTGATGGTAAATCCTGGCCTGACAGAACCATGTGATGTTCTTGAAGATTGTGCCTATTTGGGCCTCAAATCTTTGGGGGGCATGATGGTTGTGCATGAGACTGTGACCCCAAAGTCAAACTGGCTAGGGGTTGTCATCAGATTAAGATTGTTGTGGACTCTGGAGGGAAACCCACATTTTCCTTAGGGACTATAGGACCATAGATCTCACTATTGTACTATGTGGTTGATTTTACTTCCTCAGGTATTTCCTTGAGCCTTGATGGAAAGTTGTCTCATTTTGACCTACGATGGATATGGTGAGAAAATGGTGCTCTACTATTGAAACTATTGGGTTTGGTGTCTATCTCCACAATGGCAGGCTCCGTCTTCCTATTTAGTTTTACTACTGAAATGGAATGTGAGTCAGTTGTGTTGGGTTCCTAGAACTTTGGTAAACACTCATTGATGGTCATGAAATGGAAACCAATGTTTAATCCTAAGCATGAGTTCTACAAATCTACACTAGTTAGGATAAGATTCCCAGGACTCCCCTTGGATTTTTGGGATGAGCATGTGTTTAGATGAATTGGAAATTCCTTTGGACAATTCATTAAGATGGATATAACAACTAGCTCTAAGACTAAACTAGACTTTGTCAGGTTTCGTGTGAACCTAGGTATGCATAAACCATTATCGACCATAGTGGATCTGAAATCTAAATGGGGTACTTGGTCGCAACCGATAGTATATGAGAATGTTGCACCCTTCTGCCAATGGTTCAACATGTTGGCCATTTGATAGTGAAATGCAAAAAGGGTAAGAAATTTAAGGATAAATTTACCTCATTTGGTGTGGTGTGGTAGAAAGCTTGAACACTACTGAAATGGAAAACCATACCAAATGCCACAAGAACATGAAACTAGTAAGATTGATGGAAACAAGTGTGGAGGAACTCCATGATCTAAACAAAGCTCTTATTAAGGATAGAGAGAAAGTTAGGACCCCTATGAAGGAGGGTGTTGATGGGCAAGTTGAGGAGATCATCTCTGGTCAAACTGATACAAAAGGTAATAGTTGAGTACAAGGAGGGGGACATTGTTGAAGCTCATGCCATGCAACTAGCTCAACCTAGAGGAGGATGGTTGAATCTACAGATGGAGGATGAGTTTGAAATGATTAATCCCTACAACATATCTGTGAGCAAGGGGAATGAATCACCACTCAGAAATGGAGCCCTAGTGGTTTCACACCCAAGTATTGTGCAAATACTCTCCCCTACCTCTAAGGTTGCAATTCTTGACTACCTAAGTAATGAAGTTGAATGGACAATCCCTAAGAGGAAGCCTAAAGGGGAAAATAGGGCCAATGTTAGGTCAACAAAGAGGGTAGGGAAACCTCTGATCACAAACATCCATTAGAAGGGAATATAAAATCCCTAAAGGAAATCCAACCACACAAGATGAGTTGATTTTATCTTGGAATGTGAGAGGGCTTAAGAGTCCTAGGAAGAAGTATGAAATTAAACAAAAGATCATTGACCTTGATACTGACATGATTCTTTTACAAGGAGTGAAAATGACAAAGTAGGTTTTCTCTTGAGTGTCTGCTTACATTTGGCCAGGTGTCAAATTTTCTTATAGTGATGCTAGTGGTGCTTCTAGTGGTATTGTAATGTTGTGGAACCTAAACAAGGTGGTTGGTTTAGCGATCCTCCTCAATACCCATTTTGTGGTGATGGGTTTCACCTCCCATGCTGGTAGCTAGAATTTGTTTAACTTCTATACTGCCAACACTCAAAATAGTAGATTGCTTGTTTGGGATGAGGAAACTAAAGAGGCCCATGCAATGAAACAGGAAAACATACTGTACATGGGTGATTTTAATACCCCTCTCTACCCTTTGGAGAAAATGGGGGCCTTAGAGGACTTTTCTAAAAGCATGCATGACCTGGAAGGATTCCTTAGGAGGAATGACTTGATTGATATTGATCTCCAAGGTCCTACTTTCACTTGGTTTAACAATGGATTGGGGAAAAATCTAATCCAAGTTAGGCTTGATAGGGCCCTTATCTTGGTCGGCTAGGACATTCTCCAACATACCTCCTTGAAGGCAAATCTGAGGACCATCTTGAACCACTCTATACTAGTTTTTTTAGGGACACAGAATAAAACTACCAAATGAAGGCCCTTTAGGTATGAAATCATGTAGCACTCACACACAAAGTTTAGGGATTGTATTGCGTGGTGGTGGAATAATTTGATTAAAGGAACAACTATGTTCTGTATTGCTAGAAACCTTGAAAGAGGCCACAAAGAGGTTATAGGGTGGAGAAAATATTCATTTGGAAATATTTCCAAAGAAAATAAGACTACTAAAAAGAAGTTGGAATCTCTTCAAAATTATTTGGCACAAGGTAATGCTAATGTTGAACAATAGCAAGAGGAGAGGGAGTGTTAGGATAGGTGGAAGACACTCTTGAATCAAGAGGAAATCTTCTGGAAGTAGAGATCTAGGGTTCAATGTTTAGAGAAGGGTGACAAAAATATGACTACCTTCCATAGATTGGTGTCAAGGAGAAAAAAGAGGAACATCATAAACCTATTGGTTGATGATAATGGTCAAGAGATAATGGAAGTAGAGGAGATAGAAGATAATGCCAATAACTATTTTTAGGTAATCTACAACTCCAAGTTATTCGAGTCAATAGTAAAATGCAAAATAGTATTCTAAGGTCATTTAATCTGGTGGTAAATAACTAGATGAATGAGGCCATGAATACTAAGGTCAAGGAGGAGGAGGTAGGAAAGGCAGTGTTCAATATGAATTAGTACAACATGAAACCTCGCATGGGTAATCCCAAGAACTAGAATTGCATTCAAGAAAACCCCATAGTGGAAAACATAACCTTTACTAAAGATAAGGCTCTCCAAACCATAATCATCAACAATAAAAATATAGAAATATGATGTAAAGAATGTGAATCTTAGGGTTTGTTCACAAAATGGAGTGGTTTGAGCTCGATCCTGACTAAATTATTTATCTGTATGATTACGATGTTGGGAGACCAAGTAAGTATTACTAACGTCTCTAATAATATAATCTTTATTTAGTGTAGAACAAAAGAACTTCATTTTTAAATTACTTAATGAAGCCCCAATCTATCTACAAGGTTAATGTGTTAAATTTTTAGAATGGAGACTTAATTTTAATACTCATAATTTTGATAATCAAAAACTAATGAAATAGATGGCTTTCAATAATTTTTCTATGGAACTCCTCCATGAGAATATTTTGTGATAAATTAGGGACTCTTTGGGAGGTTTTAGAGGTCTAGAAGAAAATTTCGTAAACTATGTGGATGTCAAAATATTGGTTGACCTCAACGCAAATGAGTCCTCTCTTAAACCCCTTAGAATCATGAAAAGTTAGTCAATTTAATATCTTAATCTATAAATATTCTTGGGTTCCTATTAGCATCATCTTTTATGGCTACCATCCAACCCTAATAATAATTGTTGTAAAGCTATTTCCACAGATTAATTTTTCCAAAAATGATTAGTTAAAGATCAGTAGCTCCTAAATCTTTCTATGCAATCTATTTCTGACTTATGTTTGATGTGGCTCTATAAACCCTTTGGGCATGCTAAAAATAATTACATATTGCCATTATTGAATCTCTTAGTATAAATTATTTTTGAATTTATTCTTTATATCCATCAAGAGTATAAATGATTTTCAATTTATGATTAAATTAACCATCAATCTTTATGATGAAACTAGTCAAAATTCTTCCTTTTAATGTAGAAAAGAATACATAAGCATAAATGTTGTAAATTAAAATCTAGATATTACATGAAACACAACAATAGATATTGTAAAAAAAAGAAAGTATATAAATTCAATGCATTTTAATCAAAAAAAATATTAAAAGGAGCCGAAGAAAATATTTGAACTATATAGAAATGAGCTATAATGAAGAAATTTTAGGAAACAATATTTTTCTAAATTATTTTCACAATAGAATATAGTGGAATAATTTGTATGGAAAGCTTATAAAAATCAATCAATCATCCTGCAACAATGGACTAAAATTTATATTTAATCTTCTTGGCTAGGTACTCAAATCAATGATTTTGTTGAAAATGAAACTATTGGGAGGGAGACCTGGAGGACATTCTCATACAGAATATCAAGAACATAATTTGTGCATACCTTGTCTATCTATTAGGTTTATTCTACAAGGATAGTCAATTTTATATTGGAAATTGATTGATTATTATTTCAAAAATTAGAGGATAAAGAATTTAAATTGAAGTTAGTAATTATTGTTGTTATGTGGAGCCTAATCAGACTCGAATGTTAATGTATCTCCACTTCTTTTATCACAATTTTCCCCCAAATTTTTGATATGGGTGTTTTGGGGTTTTGCACCCATAATGGGGTCAAGAGACAAGGCCCCCTATAAGGTCTTATAGAATGGCCCTAGATGCAACACCCATTGCAACACGAAGCAAGGTCAAGTGGAAACACCGCATGAGGCTAAAAATGACTTTATTATTATAAAAGGCATCAAGAGTTATTTTTATATTAGTCTACATATGATAGCCATAATTTTGTAAAAAAAAATGTCTTGTATAAAATGTCTTATGGTTAGGGATTTTTAGCTCATGATGATTTAGTAGCCTCTTGCATCAATATTGAGTTGCAAGAGATTGCAGATTGTAATTAGGTTGGATTGCTAAATAATAACATTGGACTCTCTAGTTGTTGGACATAACCCAAGATTAGGTGAACCATATTAAATATTTGTATCTTTTATTCCATTTATGTGTGCTTTATTCCTTTGTGATATTGGGTTTATTTGCATAAAGAAATCCAAGAATTTCCTTACTCATCACTAAAGCTTCAAAGTATCAAATCATGAGAGACTTAATGCTAGATCTAAATGGGGATTACATATGAAAAAGAAGGAAAAATTAGTGTCATTAAACAAAAATGAATTTTAAGGTCCAATTGATATCTACCCAAACATAGGATACACCTAGAAAATTGGTCAATATAAAGCTCATCTTTGGGACACAAGAATTTGATGTGATTGTAGAAATGGAAAAAAAAGTCTAAATTTCTGAATATCTAGCCACAAGTATTTGAATAATAAGGAAGGGATACCAAGATTTTTCATCCTCCTCTTTTATTGTAATGGAAGTTTCTTGGAAGAATACTTACCCTGCTTTTACTTAGCCTGAAAAATCCTACATTATACTTTTTTTTCTGAAATGAGAAGGTGAGAGTTTTGAATGCATATCAATGATAATAAAAGTTGATGAGTTTTATAGAAATCATGGTCTACAATCAATTATTGTATTACTATGTGAAACACAACAAACAATATGCAAGAAAATTGAAAAAGGTCAACAAACAATAAAAATTACAAGTAGTGGAAGATCTTCAAAAAATAGAGAAAGAAGAAAAATCAGGAAAATTCCAAGTAGAAATAACAAAATAGAAACAATGAATAGGAAATGTAATTTATTAGTAAAATTTCTAAAATCGCTAGGATGCATATTATGAAGAGAGTTGAATTATTCAACAAATTGATCAAAACCTTCTTTAAAAGTTGATAAAAAAGAGAAAAAAATAGTTGCAAAATGATTATGACTATAGCATTCACCAATGAAACTCAAGAATATATAACCTAAACATTGAAAATATCCTCTCCCTTTACCTTGAATTTAGAGGAAAGTATGTAGATATTCTTACTTTTCTTCCCACTTTTAAGTTTCTTCTTCTTAATAATAATGGGGAAGGACTTACTGCACAAGCCTTTCCTCTTAGTAGAGAAACCCTTTTTGTGGGTTGTCTCCTCAAATTTAGAATCATCTAAATAAAAGCTCTCTTCCACTTCATAATCCTTAGTCAAAGTGTCCTCAAAATCATATTATTTTATTTTTTGCTTTCCATAGAGATAGTTTAAAAGTACTCATGAATAAACACCATAAGACAATGAAGAATAGAAGGATTTATATCGAGATTCACATAAAATTCCATAATTGTGCTAAGAGAGGTCAAAAGATAGAAAGCTAATGAAACTCTTTCATCTAACCTTAATTGGTTAAGGAGGGTGAAATGATAGATGTAGGTTCCAGTATACCTCAGGTTCAAGGTAATGTGTCACATGACAGTATTGAGGACTTTCCTCCACATTTTCTTGGCACCCTATGTAGAAAACTAGTTCTTATTGAGATGAAGTGTAATGCCTAACTAGGGAATCCAAGAGCTAGATTAACCTAAATAATGAAACTTTTATTGAATAACTCATTTTTTTAAGAGTTTACAAATAGTAATGCACAATAATATAAAGAAAGTAATAATAAGATAGTGTATGCACACAATACAACTCAAAATATAAATTACAAATATCTAGGGTTATATAACATAGAATTATGTATGTATTAAAATCACATAAGATCAACTATAAAAAATAAATCACATAATTTGGATGAATAACAAAGAACACCATCATATATGAGAACCTCAAATCAAACATATATATAACATCTAAATACATAAAACTCTACATATGCTACACATGTCCTAGTGTATGAGATATAAATAACAATACACATAAATCTCATCAAGGTGGCACATCGAATACATAAATATGTACCAAAGAATAAGATGAGAAGATAGAACAAGTCTCAAAAGATAAATCATAATGATGTAACTACAAGGATCATCCAACACTAGAATACATAGTCTTGAAACATATCTCAATGGTAAAGGTCACATTATTTTTTGACCTTATGAAACCCAAAAATGTCTAGTCCCTTAGTTCTGAGGATATAAAAATAGACTTCATACAAGTATTAATTGTAAAATCAATGACATAGATCAAAGGATGAAATATTGGAAAGATATCCAATCTCAAGATAATTTATCAACTATATAGGTAGTACAAACAATACAAAAGGAAACAACACACATAAGAAACCTAGAATGTATATAGGAAAGTTTCATCACAAGAGAAAACTCTAAGGTTACTTGGAATTGTCCATAGACTCGGTCCCCTTATTGCCTCTATGTGGTGCTAGAAATCCTTTAGTACATACAAGTAAATGAACTATGCAAAACCTCAATCAAATATCAACTTAACTCCACCCTAGTTTATACTAGTCCTCAAGAAATGGGTGAGGAACCACACATTTTATTATTTCATTTTAACCAATCAATACAATTTTGCTATCAATTATTAAGTTGCTTTTACAATGGGTTATCCTTGCAGCCACTGTCAGCCCCAACCCCCATTGTAAGACACTCCTATCCGTATATATAGATAATTTACTCTAAACTCATACAATATAAAGAGTCTCATATTAGAATAATAATCAATTATGGTTCCATATTAATTTATTTAAACCTATAGATAATTTACTCTAAGATCATAAAATATAAAGAGTCTCATAAATAAAATAATAATCTAGTATGATTCCATAAGAAGGTAACTATAAAATACACATGGGTGTTAAAATAATAATTCTCATAAATATGGATGGGTCCTCAAACCAAAATATGAAAAATTCACAAAGGTCATCAAACCACAATATAAAAAATACACATGTCCCTACAAATAAAAATATAAAAAATCCAAGGTTGGTCCTCAAATTATAAAATAATAAACTCTTGAAAAGTAGAAAATACATGAGATTAGAATATTGGTAAAAAAACAATAATAGTGACATAAACATCACATTGATTACATCATATACCAACCACCATAAATATCAAACACTTCCCAAGACTTTATGTATAATCCTATAGCCAAGGTAAACTGCCACAATAACCCACATTAAAGAATACAATAAAAATTCAAACAATCAAATAATCAATCTCTGATGACTCAAGATTTAATTAGTTTATAAGATTTAGTTTGAATATAAATATGTCATTTAATATTTCCTAATGTTCAATAGTTTACTTATTTGAAGTTTATTGTTAAGTTATCATTGTATGTTAATGTATGCTAATAAAACATATTTATTATATGATTGATAGATTCATTAGTTTAATATATTATTGGGCAAAATTGAACTTTTAGCACCAATATAGAATCTAGAAGACCTTGTGAAGAAAATCCTTGATCTATACAATTGATATATTTTGCAATGTTACAAAATTCACAAATAAATTTCAGGCTACTATTCAGAAGATTGAGGCTAATTTGAAATATTCAGGGAACTTTGTCTCTCAATCAGGTGGATCAAGTTCAATGCATTATAATAGACTATTATTTGCACAAGGGAGGCTAGCTGAGCTACATATAGGAGATAGCCAAATGAGGGCCAAACTTATCTCCATATAGTCCATGCTAAAAAATACACATGTCCCTACAAATAAAAATATAAAAAATCCAAAGTTGCTCCTCAAATTATAAACTAATAAACTCTTGAAAAGTAGAAAATACATGAGATTAGAATATTGGTAAAAAAACAATAATAGTGACATAAACATCACATTGATTACATCATATAACAACCACCATAAATATCAAACACTTCCCAAGACTTTATGTACAATCCTATAGCCAAGGTAAACCACCACAATAACCCACATTAAAGAATACAATAAAAATTCAAACAATCAAATAATCAATCTCTGATGACTCAAGATTTAATTATTTTATAAGATTTAGTTTGAATATAAATATGTCATTTAATATTTCCTAATGTTCAATAGTTTACTTATTTGAAGTTTATTGTTAAGTTATCATTGTATGTTAATGTATACTAATAAAACATATTTATTATATGATTGATAGATTCATTAGTTTAATATATTATTGGGCAAAATTGAACTTTTAGCACCAATATAGAATCTAGAAGACCTTGTGAAGAAAATCCTTGATCTATGCAATTGATATATTTTGCAATGTTACAAAATTCACAAATAAATTTCAGGCTACTATTCAGAAGATTGAGGCTGATTTGAAATATTTAGGGAACTCTGTCTCTTAATCAGGTGGATCAAGTTCAATGCATTATAATAGACTATTATTTGCACAAGGGAGGCTAGCTGAGCTACATATAGGAGATAGCCAAATGAGGGCCAAACTTATCTCCATATAGTCCATGCTAATAGCTCATTTGGAGGTAATGCAATGTGAGTTAGCTTCAACAAAGGATATAGTACAATCAAATCATAATATTTCTATGACTGATAGCTTGATTAACTTTGTTGAAAATTTGGAGATCAAGATTCATGTTTTGGAATTAGTTAGAACCACATGGGATCATTCTCTTGCCATGATCATCCAAAATCACAAGCCATTTATTAATAAATATGGTTTGATTCCATCCTCCCAACCCTAGTAGCACACATGAGTGACAAAATCAAGGGGGATAGAAGAAGAGTTGAAAGACATGATAAGAAAAATGATAAAATTTAGAAGAATAGATGAATAACAAAGGAGAGATCGAGGTTATGACAAAGCTATATTAGGCTATTTGAGTCATGTAACATGTATGCATTGTGTAAATGAGTATGATGTAAAAGATTTTGTAATCCTATATAGACCGAGTCATAGACATAGTGGGAGTACTATCATTTTTGAATTTTACTTCAATGATGTAATCTTGACAAAGTGTTTTTGTCACTAGTGTCAAAGAGGGAGATTGTTTATCTCTCTAGTTTTATTGTCTCATTGTCAAACACTTAGTCATATAAAAGGAAAAATTAGTCGATCATCTCTATGACCAATTCACTCTATATAGGCCAAGTTATGTATTTGTTAAAGACAAGTAAATAATGTTTTATATGTCAAGCTCTATAGGAGCCAAGAAAGTATATGGTCACTAATTATCCCTATGCAAGCTGAGTTTACTGAATACTAAGTAAATTAGAGTGCATAGATGTCTAGTCATGTAGAAGGAGTCAAGCTAGTTGAGGTTGAGTGTTAGTAGGTAGAATAGTTATGAACAAGCATTAGAGAAAATATTGTTGGAACTAACAAGTGGGAAGATTTACTTCTAAGAGGGGGGGAGGGGGGACGAATCAGAAGTATCTAACTTTAATCTTTTCAAATCCTTTTCACTAATATCATCCACATGCATCTAATTCATTTAATAAACATAAAAATAAAGGCATGCATCAAAATAGACAACACACAAATTTGGTAACCCAAAAACCTTCCAAAGTGAGAAGGTAAAACTGGGGTGGGGATGACACCCACAAAATATCACTACAGCAATGTGTAAGTGTTCAAGGTTACAATGTTTGACCACTTCAATGGTCTGCCCTATGAAAGGCCTATCTTGTTAAAGACTTCACACCCTATAAAAAGTGACCTAGTTAAAGGATTTAACTATCTTGCTAAAAGTAGGCCTGGTTAAGGGACTTTTGTACATTCACTTGGAATGCCACCCTGTTAAATAATTTACAAATGGCTGCTAGGAAAACCTATAGGATTTCCATATCTAATACAATTGCTAGAAAGTATTAGAAAGTCTTGACCTGATAGCTTTGCAATTTTCAATTGCTAATTCTAGGTCCTTGTTCTACTATGTCTTCTCTAATCCTTGTTTGATCTAATATGTCACCCTTCAAGGTTTTGATACTTTGTTCTACAAAAAATGGATTCTACTATACTGCTATGTTCTTCCCTAAGTCTTTTCACCCTTCTGCACTTTGCTATAATTCACCCATACACTTCTTTATCACGCATCCTCTCTCTTGCATAATGGGGTTTCATCCTCCTTTTAAAGATTTTGAAGACTTAGGGTTAGGTATGAATCTACGATCAATATTAAATCTTCATTTCCTACTCATTTCTTGCACTTTTCCTATTGGTTGCATTTCTTCTCCATTTTTCTTATTGGTTGCATGCTAATTGCATAGGTAATGTAAAAGATTCATTCTTATTTTCAAGATCCTTTGAGATTCATCCCATGTTGGCTTAAAAAATGGTTTACATCTAAGTTTGCGAAGGCACAAACTCATATGCTGATTTTGTGTTACTTGGCACATACTAGTTGCTAATGCTCAACACATATAGGAAAACTAGCTCACTCGGCTCCTATAGCAATTATGTCTTGCTTGGCACTTGTAGAAATACTATTTTGCTCGACATATATACATCACTTAGTACTTGAACTTCGCTCGACACCTATTGAATTCTCTAACTTGGCATACATTGTAGCTCAGCTTCTATATTATACTTGGCATCAACTAAAGAATTGATTAAGTGTGTTGACACTCAATTGTCAAAACCAATTTGAGACTAACAATCTCCCCCTTTGACATGAGTGGCAAAAACACTTAACTAGCCATTGTAAATCTGATCTTTATGAGCATACTAAATATTTTGTTCGGCATATGTATAAGACTTCAAAAACTTGTTCAAAATTTTGTATACCTCAAAATCTTGTAACTCCCCCTAAGCTAATGTGCCATTTCCATCTCTGTAACTATAATTCTTGTTCTGAATGTGTCTCATGCTGATATATCTGATACTTTTTGCCTTTTCTACACCCTATATCTATTTGTACCCTATTTCTGCTCCATGTACTCTATATCTATTCCCTTTTCACATCTTCATGCAGTTTTGTATCCTTTTGGCTTTATTACTTCCTCAAAATGTGAATTTGAATATCTCTCCATTTGGATATTCTTTATTACTTCCATCAAAGAATGTATTATGTAACCATTCTTATTCACATTTCCCCCAAAAAATTATATCTCCCCCATGAATATATTCTCCCCCTTTTTGACACTTATGTCAAAGGGTTCCAATTATATAACGCATTCTCCAAAAAAAAATTATTTACCTCCATAATCATCTTGATAGAAGCATCCCAATTATATAAAGAAATCTACAATGACTTGTGTTGGATGGCTATCTCTATTGCAAGATGTATAAGGCCTTGTAGAGTAGAAAGGTTAGGATATTTCTTTAGAACATTTTTTGCATAGGCTTGTTTCTTATGGAGTACTTCTAGATGTGGAGTAATGGAAGATTGAATTTGCATCATTTGGGCCTTGATATTAGCCTCTTCTATTGTCAATACAACTAACTCTTTTTGTGTATGAAGCATAGTTGCAAAATGCTTCTCACTCTAAGTTGGATCTTTGGGTAGCTATGTCGTAGAAATCTTTATATTTCATTCCAAGCTCAATATCCTTTGGGTAGTTTCCTATGTGAAATATGATGAGTCACACAACTGGAGTATAATGAGAATACATTCCCAAGTATTTGTTTTGGCTTTTTAATCTTCTTAGCCTATTCAACTTGTAAAAGTGCTATTTCACTTGATATTTTCTCATTCACTTTCATTTGAAACTTCTTTTCTGACCATTCTA
Organism: Cupressus sempervirens; assembly: GCA_028749045.1. Taxonomy (NCBI): domain Eukaryota; kingdom Viridiplantae; phylum Streptophyta; class Pinopsida; order Cupressales; family Cupressaceae; genus Cupressus; species Cupressus sempervirens. Next base: position 402,271,767 of record CM053786.1, read on the forward strand.
ATAATTTAACATTAGCTTCTAGGTCTTCATTATGTACCTGGTCCACAATGTTGGACAATTGCTCCATGACGGGCTAGGTTTCATCAAGTATTTGCAAGTTGAATGCATCAAGAAATGCATCTTTGATTTCCACCAGTGCCTGCTTCTACTTAAACTCATTTTTGAGTATTTCTTGTCTCTTCCTCCTCTCTAGTGCCTCTTGCACTTCATTTATCTATTGTAGGTTCATAGTTCTTGATTCATAATTAGGTATGAGTATTTCTTCATCAAGTGTAGGGTCTCCATAGTGAAGTATCCTTGCAACCTTGGTGGAGCTTGAGCCTAGTGCTGAAATCTGTAGTGGTATTGCATCAGTGCTCAGCTTCTTATTAGGTGTCCCTGAGGTAGGCAAGTTTACTAATATTTGTATTGCTTCTTGCTCCTTAGGGATGTTCTCCTCTTCTTTCTCCTCTTCTCTACTGCCTTGATTAATAATGATAATTTGAGTAGGTGCACCTTGATTTTGTGCAATAGGAACATCTTACCCTATTTTTTCCTTTGCTTGCACCTTGACAGCTTTTGTTGTTGTAACAGTATTATCAACCTTAGCAATTTCATCTTTTTCTTCTTGTTCTTTGGGTTGATCTATTGTAGCTGTCGAAGGTTGTGTAGAGTATTCTTCTATGCTTTTCTTCTCCCTTGTTATCTCTACTACAACTTTTTGCAACTCATCAACACTCACCAAAATTGGATTTGTACAAAACAATGACTACAGTGTAGTTTGGTGAAGGGTCTTCTTGAGATCCTCTATAGTGAGTGGATTGATGTTCTAACCTATGGTGTCAGGAACATCCTTAACTATTACTATTTCTGCAAGTGTTGTATGTGGAGGACTTTGTGGTGGCAATTGGGTGTCTTGGACACTCTATTCTTCCTGCTATTTTCCAGCTATTGCCTCCTCACCATTTATCTTCTCCACTATCTCCTCTTCTGTCTCTTTTTCTTCTTCCTCGTCTTTTTCTTTTTCTCCTTCATCATCTTTCTCTTTTTCTCCTTCTTCTTCATCATTTCTACCTTCAAATGGGTCTTCCCGCCCTTCTTTCATAGTTGTCAATTCATATATTAATTTCCACATTTGTGTAAAGTTTTGGACAACATCTTCTATTTGGTTCTACAAAATTTTGAAGGCTTTGTATTTGGGTGCAAATTTGCTCCCATGTTTCTTGCTAGCCTTTGTTATTTAACCTTTTGTAAGGTCTAGCATTATATGAGCCAATGTAGATTCTCTTATTTCCTTTTCCATTTTAAGAAAATAATGTCATTTATCCTCAACTAATGAGCTTAGCTCCTTGGGCATTGAGTTGTCTAGTTTAAGTGGAGTGATCTTGAACTTAGCCACCATAGTGTAGATGGACTCTTCCACTATGTCTTGTTGTTCCTTTGACAACTTATTGAAATCCATGGGCTTTAGACCAGTTAAATCAGCATTGTCTCTTATATTATTAAAAATGCTTTCCAATTTAGATGTGGTAGAATGACTTACCAATCTGTATTGATCTTCATCAGACTTTGTCCTTTCTTTGTCTGATTTAGGAGGTGCAACATAATTTCTTCTTTTCTTCTACTCTATAGGTCCTCCTTGTTCTATTGCCTTTTGTTTCTCCTACTCTATTCTCCCTTGAGTTGTAGCTCAAGTGTTAGCCCCTGTAGTTGGCTTAGCTAGGCTTAGCTTTTTAGCCTTCTTCTTTCCCTTGGGTTGTGCAACCGGCTATTTTTCAGCTTTTCTCTTCTTTGGCTCAGCCTTTGGTGCTTCCTGCTTGGCACCTTCCTCCTCAGCTACATATTTTCCCATACCTTGGGTTAAGGCAAGTGGCCCCTAATCTTCTTCTTCTTCATCACCCTCAACATCTTCACCTTCTTCTTTTTCTTCTTCTGCAGTACCTTCCCAAAATTTAGCTTTTAGCTTCTTAGCAAGCTTGTCCTTTTTTAGAGTGGAGGCAATCTTTAACTCCTTATCCACTTTTGATATCACCACATCATAATTTCCAAAATGTGGTGCATCCTTATCTTTTCTTCTGCCAACAATGCAGTTATTACTGTTGATGCTTCATCTATATTTATTTCATACCCAAGAGGTCTTAGCCATCTCACTCTTGGTATGGTAGCTTGTATGTATGTATAGTCTATATCTACAAGAAAACATACATCATTTACATGTTCGTCTACTAAGGAAATTGGGATTCTTAGCCTTTGCTTCATCAACTTCTTAAAGTCTTCAATCTAGCTAGTCATTAAGGTCTCAAAATTAGCTCCCATCTGCTCTATATATTCATTAACCTAAGTTATTACTGACTTATTAGTTCTCCATGAAACTTTTCCAAAAGAATCAAATTCATTCTAAACATAAAAGAAAATCAAAATCAAAATGGCACAAAATTTGCATTGGGCTCCCTTGGTTCTCCTGATAGCTGCTAGATTCTCATTAATTTGTTACAATTGCAGTTCTACAAGATCATAGGTATGATCTTTCTTTACCAATTTATAGCCTACATCTATTGCAATGCAAGGCACACTATTGAGTCTTCTCAATTGGTAGAATTTGTGTGCAATGGGGTAAAAGCATAGATCTGTGTCACCATTTGTGATACCAAAACCTGTTTTGGTCAAATCTCATTTCTCTATCAAAACTCAATTTTTTTCAAAAATTAAAAATACCCTTTAATAGATCTCAGATTCAATATCATCATTATATAAATTTTTGAGTGTTTTGATTAGTTATAATATGTTATAATCTCAAAGTATTATAAGTCGATATTTCAACATTTTAGAAGATGCTCCCTCAAAAAAGGAAAAAAAAAAGTAAATCATATCAAAAAAAATTTAAAATTATATTTATCACTAGAGGAGAGAATCCTCTTCACGATTATGTAATTTTTTTTCATGAAGGTATATATTTGATAGGAAAGTTTTGACGAGAGGAAAAAACTACTGGATTCTGATAAGGTCAAACTGGAGTATTTATAACAAAGAAAATATACATCAAAAATAATTATTTTTTCTTTTGTGCACTAGTTATACATGTCATCTATAAGATATTTTCAAATTAGAACAAAAAAAGATGATTTACATATACTTGTTTGACAGGAACTACACCCTATATTTTTTACAGTTAAAAAAGGGACTTCAAAATAAAATAAAATGAATAAATTCTTACTCAAAAAAATTATAAAAATAATAGGCATAAAATTCATCCAATTCTACACATTTCATCAATTTACATCATCTTCATATTTTAAACACAAATACCATTTTTTTTGTCACTAATGTTGACTTGTCACATTTTGATATCACGTTTCTTTATAAAAGGTGACACATGTTTGTTCTTTTACCCAATGACCCTAACAACAAAGTCAACTTGAGGATCTTGGATAGTGTCAATTGTTATCCCTCTTTTATTCCACTTAGCACCTATATTCTTCTCAATTACCTCCTTAGAATTAATCCTAAGGATCTTCGCCCAATCTAGGGTCAGGTACCCTCTCACTCTATGTACAATTCTCTTTGTGATTTTTATAGGGCCATCCTCCAACCATAAGCTACCATCATGCATTCTACTCAGCACTAGCCTAATCCATTCAGTATTGAAAATGGTGGGGAATTCTAGGGCTTGTGTTAAACCCTTCCTTTCAACAATCTGAAATACTTCTTTCAACACTCCATTCTCACATAATTTTTCATAGGCCTCCCTCATTTCCATGTCACTTATGGCTCCAATCTTTCAATTTTAGCATTTCCTTACATCTTGAACCATTACAACCTTAGGGGGTATGATGGATAGTGCTCCAGCTGGATTGTTCTTATATGTAACTTTAGGTATTGGGTGGAAATCCGGTTGTCTGACCTCTTTGGACACTAGTTGGACTTCAAATTGTTCCTTCTCCTAAGTCTTCCTAGAGCTAGAAGCCATTTTTGTAGTCTAGGGTTTGTATGCAAAGAAAATATTGAACTGTGTAACTTGGCACAGACATAAATACCTTGAAATCGATGGAATCATGTTGGAATGTTTTTGAAATCTTCTTATACGCTAAATTCTCTACTTTTAATTCACTCTGTGCTTCTTTCTCATCTTTTCTCTTTGTTTGAAATGAGAGAAAAATTATTTAAAAAGCAATAATATACCCTATTTTTATTTCATTTAATGCTTAGTATGTTTATAGCTGTCCACTTAGCTTCTGAAGGATTCTACATTACTCAGCTCCTATTGCTTTTTCACCACTCAGCTTCCACTAATCATTCAGCTCCTACTATTTTGACAATCAACTTAGCAACATTTGTGAAATCTTGAACTTTTAACTTTGCATCTTTGTTCATGCTAATCTATTCTTTTCAGTACTTTCTTGTCTAGGAACTAACATATGATAAAACTTTGTAAATCAATCCCTTATGCCTTCTCTTACTTAGTTTGATGAAGTGTGACCACTTGACCTATTAGGTGAAATGATCCCTTCATTTTATGTGCTACTCCCATCTTTCTTCTTCCATGTCTTGTTCATTTCTCCTTTGATGTGCTCAACATCTATCTTCTCTTTCCCTTTTTCATTCTTTGTGTTGGATGCCTTTGACCTTGTCGGACAATTCCTACTGATATGACCAGTCTTCAAGCAACTAAAACATATGGTTTGGCTAAACCATCTACTGTAGTTCCCTCTAAAATGTGTCCTTGTGCAATTTTTAGAAATGTGTCCATATTCCTAATAGTAATGATAGCTATACCTAGTGTTGTAGTCCCAATTGTAGTGATGTCCATAGTTACCTTCCCTTGCTATCTAATTTGATATCCACATAGCCTTTGATCTACACTCAAAAGCTCTATGTCCAAAATTATTACAATTGTAGCAGTGAGCTTCAAATTTTGGTGTTCTAATAGTCCTAGTCCTGCAATTGTGTTCTTGATATCCTTTCTTTTTGCACTTATGACAATAACTTGCATTCTTAGGCTTATCATGCCAATGGGTATTCTTGCTCCTACACACATTAAAGGTATGTCCCTTTTTACCACACAAATGACAATGAGGTTTAGTGTTCTTACCTTTATTACTCCTTTCTTCTGCAATTTTGGATGATTCTCCTTGTTTAGTGTTTATGTAACCTAGTCTTGTAGTATCATTTCTTGACCTTGGTGATTTTAGTAGCTACTCAAAGTACTTGAAGCTCTCTACAATCTCCTTTTCTCTTTTTAGGTCATTTTGTAGTTTTTCATTTTGAATCTTCAATATAGAGATCTCAATGTCCTTGACATTTAGTTCATGATGTGCATTCATCATTTGACTCATGGTGTCTAGCTACATGTTTGAGATTCTCACAAGCTCAATTGACTTTTCTTCTAGTCTATTGGCAAGGTTTCTCTTGTCTTCTTCTAGCATAGCCTTGTCTTTAATGGCTCTTTTCTTTTGTTCAATCACCTCACAAAGAATCATGTCTTGTGATTCTTGTTCAAGCTTGAGTGTTCTGATTTCTTCTTTTTGAGCTCTATTCTTCTCCATCAGGTCTACTATTGCTGCATCAAAAGTCTTTGGAATCTCTATTTGAAAACATGTTTGAGGTGTCAATCTCCTTGTACTGTGTGTCATTCTCAGCTATGGCAATCTCTCTTCTTCTCTTTAAGGATTTTCTCAATTCTCCTCTGGCTTTTTCTAAAGCATGTAAAGAAAGTTGTATGTCAGTTGCCTAATTCTCTATGATCTTCCCAAGTTTGTAGACTTCCATTTCCAGATCTTTTCTCCAAGGTGTAAAGCTTCTCCTTGTGAGAACTGTGCTCTGATACCAATTGTTGGAATTAACAAGTGGGAAGATTTACTTATGAGAGGGAGGATGGGGTGGTGGGTGGGGAGGTGGGGGGGGGGGGGGAGAATCAAAAGTAACTAACTTTAACCTTTTTGAATCCTTTTAACTGATATCATCCACATGCATGAAAAGAGACAACACACAAATTTGGTGACCCAGAAACCCTCCAAAATGAGAAGGTAAAACTGGGATGGGGATGACACCCACAAAATATCACTACCCTACTAAAAGTAGCCCTAGTTAAAGGAATTTTGTACATTCACTTGGAATCCCACTCTATTAAAGGATTTACAAATGGCTACTAGGCCAACCTAAGTCCATAGGATTTCCATAGCTAATATAATTGCTAGAAAGTATTAGAAAGTCTTAACCTAATAGCATTGCAATCTTCAATTTCTGATTCCAAATCCTTTTTCTACTTTGACTACTATGATTCTTGCTTGATTTGATATGTCACTCTTCAAGGTTTTGATACTCTATTTTTCAACAACTAGATTCTGCTATGCTGCTTTGTTCTTCTCTAAGTCTTTTCTCCCTTCTTCACTTTGTTATAATTCACCAATACACTTCTTTCTCATGCATCCTCTCTCTCTCATAATGGGGTTTCGTCCTCCTTTTAAAGATTTCAAAGAATTAGGGTTAGTTATGAATCTACAATCAATATTAAATCTTCATTTCATGCTCATTTCTTGCATTTTTCCTATTGGTTGCATATTGATTGCATAGGTAATGTAAAAGATTTGTTCTTATCTTCAAGATCCTTTGAGATTCATCCCATGTCGGCTCTAAAAATGGTTTACATCTAAGTTTGTGAAGACACAAACTCATATGTTGATTTTGTGTTACTCGACATATATTAGTTGTTGATGCTCAACACATATAGAAAAAATGGCTCACTCAGCTCCTATAGCAATTTTGTCTTGCTTGGCACTTATAGCAATACTATTTTGCTTTACATCTATACATCACTTGGCACTTGAACTTCGCTTGGCACCTAAAGTTCACTTGGCACTTGAAGTTCACTCGACACCTATTGAATTCTCTAGCTCAACATACATTGTAGCTTGGCTTCTGAACTATACTCGGCATCAACTAAAGAACTGGTTAAGTGTGTTGACACTCAATTGTCAAAACCAATCTAAGACTAACAAATATGTGTCAAGTAACACTATTTAAACAAAAATGTCTAGAACGACACAAACTTTGAGGTAAGCCATTTTGAACTGACATGCACATGGTATTTAATGATTGTAGAGTTTGTTACAGAGTTTATTATGCATCTTGATGTGGATCATCGATCCTTATGAAGAAAAGTTAACCAATCATATTAAGAGGCAAAAAGGGAAACATCCAAATCATTGATTTTATTTTAGAAGGCTCTACAAATGGCTATTATAGGACAGATCCAAACCCTATTTTGAAAGGATGCAAAGTGATGTGAATGTTTATGCGAAGAAGTTGTATTTAGGAGGTTACAAGCAAAGTTGTGAAATAATAGAGTATAGCAAATGAGTGAAGTAATGAAGAGAAGCATAAAGATATATCAAATAGGAGATCAAATCAGAGAGTGGAAAAAGAATATTTGTAATCAACATTGTGAGTGCAGACCGAAGGATCAAGTACTGATACATTTTGGCATAGTGAATTACGGTAAATCTTTTAATAGAGTGATCCTAATAGGCCTAAGTAAATCTCCTAACAGATTGCTTACTTCATTATAAGTTTTAAATATTTTAATCAAGGTAGCCTAAAAAATCTTGTAAAGCTCTTAACAGGGAAGACCCCTCATAGGGTAGATCATTAGAAGTGATCACATTTGTAGCCCTAACAGGAGAACTTTGTTACTGTGGTAGTAAAGGTTTGTGGGTGTCATCCCCACCCCAATTTTACTTTAACTTTTAGAGGCTTTTTGGGTAACCAAAATCCTTTGTATTATACGTTTATATCTTTAAGTTTATAGTGTGATGAATAATTAGATTTATTTCATTATTACAAGATTAAGGTTATGTTATGCATGATCTAGATATGAGATGGATTAAGTGGTGAATACAACTAAGTTGTTTTAAAGGTAAAAGTGTATAGTCATCCTGATCCACCCCCCGCTCTCAGTATCTCACTAGTTTTGAATCATTTTAGAAATCATGAGTTAGTTTCATTTCTACATCTTCTCCATTCTACGGAAGACAGTATCTTTAAGGTTAGGAAGTAGAGAGAGGAAGGGAAACCCTTCTTATATTCTTTACCAAGCTTTCATGTTTCAATTTTTTAAGTACCACCAATCTGTCCACCCACCATTTGAGACTTTCATCCAAGGCTCCCTTACTTATAACTCTCATGCCATTACCACTCCTCAAATTTCTACCAACCCAAGCCCAAGGTTGATTTACAAGAGGAGAAAAACTCTATCTATTAAGGGATTCTTGGGGCATGGGAAAGATGTTAGTATTATTGACTCTGACATTGATATAGGTAGGAGCAAGAAGTGCACTAGAAGATCCTACAAGAGATTAAAGATGGAAAAATTCAAAACTCTACCCAAAAAAGAAATTGTAGTTAGATCTGATTCCATGAAGACTAAGAGAAAACCCACCAAAATGAAGAAAATAAAGGCTCTCCATACTAACATATGGTAAGGAGGAAGTTGAAAGAAAGGAAAATCCTATGAACTCTAACCCTTCCCATGTTTCCAATACTCTAAATAGTTATAATCTTGCCCCTAAAAAATTGACTAGGTGATGTGGCATCTCTTCACTTGCAAAGATTATTAATGAAGAGGAGGCCAAGGCTTAAGGGATCCCCCTAGGAAGTTTTAGAGAAGAAAGCATATACGAGAAGTTTAATAAGCTACAATCTTCCTTCAAGGACCTTGCTAAAAATCAAGAGAATCTATACCACAAAATTAACTTTGTTATAGAGTTTACAACTAAGGCCATGCATGTAGCAACAATGACACTTTATCTTTTGCAGGTTAATGAAGATGATACTAAGACTACAAAGGATAGGGAGACCACTCACTCATTTTATAGCTTCCTGGTGGATGATTGGTTCAGGACCTTGTTCAATAAACCAATCAAAGAAGAAAGTGAGAAGATAGCGAAGGATGATGATGGGAAGAAAGAGGGGATGCAACCAATTGTGTTTTTATTTAAGTTTTTATTTTTGTTCTAATTATAGTCATAGACTCTCTGCCCAGATGGGATTATATGGTTTAATAAGATTTGGTGTAGTATGTATGGTAGTATCTTTAAGGTTTCTCCTTTAGTTTTTGGACTGGCAATACTGGCAATATGAATGGGTTTAAACATGCTGATAAAATAGATAGTGATCATTATATGAAGATTGATTGTAATTTGATGTTTAGAAAGGGTGTGGGGTGAATCACTATTGAATGATTTTTGGTTGATTCTCAGCATTCTGTAATCAATGTTAGCCCCCCCTTTTGTGGTTGCTATCTAATATATAAAAAATAATTTATTTTTAATTATGAAAATAATAAATAAAAAAATCCAGCCAATTTAAAATATAGTTGTCCAATAAAATTTTATATTGTATTTTAAAAATGATAACTAATAGATAAATTGATAAGCAATTATTAACAATCTTAACGATACAATATGATAAAAGAGATGGACAAGTTCCATGTAGTGGCTTAGTACTTGCCTTTACTAGTCTTAGTTTTAATTATTTACACACACACACACACACACACACACACACCTTAACGATTAGACAATACAATATGATAAAAGTGATGGACAAGTGCCATGTCATGGCTTAGTAATTGCCTTTACTAGTCTTAGTTATATATATATATATATATATATATATATATATATATATATATATATATATATATATATATATATATATATATATATATATATATATATATATATATATATATATATATATATATATAAGTAAATGGCCAAACCCTTGTATTATAATTTAATAAATAAAATTGCATGGATTTTTTGTTCAAACAGGCAGTGGTAGAAAAGAACAGAGTAAGAAAACCTAAAATCTTGCATAGAACTAAAGTCATATACTATACAAATTAAAAGGGGCATACCCCAGTTTACATCATCTCGTTTAATTTACATAAAAGTGTTTTAATCAAAATATTTCCTTGAGAAGATGAGAAAAAATGTAACTCTATCCCACCACTACGAATTCCTTTCATTTTATATATAAATTTAGTTGTAATTTTGTTATACATTTATTATATAAGTGGAATAATAATTTTTGGTTTCCCAATATCACTAATTAATAAAAATTGAATGGAATAGCACTCAACTAGGAATTGTAATAAATAATTAGACTAAATATTTAAAATAATAAATAAATACATAAAATTAATATATTTATTCATAAATTAAAATAAACATTTATAATGGTTAAAAGTATGAAAGATCAAATTATTCATTATATTATTACAATGTATAGATTTCAATCTTAAAATTCATAGACAATAATTAAAGTTTTAAAATAGAAATTTAACATACTTTAAATAAATAAATAACAAATGTGCTAAAACATGTGCTAAAAATTAGGGATAAGGGAAACGAATATAAATATTTTCTTTAAAATCATATTTCATAACTCACAAATTCTCATATAAGACTCAAATACATTTATCTAATGAAAAATTAGAAAACTAATATATAAATTTCATAGTTAAAAATAAAAAATAAAATGAGTTTTAATTGGTAGAATAATAACTCATTTAATAACTAGTTAATGCGAGTAATCTAAAAAGTGGCACAATAGTAGTTAGACTATAGACGCGCACTTATAATCATAAAATTGTAAGAGAAGACTTGTGTAAGAAAAAATAACATATTCTTTTATTTATCTTCATGAACTCATATTGATCTCTAGACTGATTTGAAAATATAAATATCTAGACTCTGAGTTTAGTAATTAGCACAAAGAAGTGGGTCAAACAGGAGTCTTAATTCCTAAACCAAAAGTGTTAAATAGTCAAAGTTGAATTTTTTACCTAAGATTAATTATTCCCTTAGTATGTGATGTTTAAAGATGTTCAAAAAGACTTAAAACAGTTAATAAATCGATTACCCTTAACTCACGGGTTATAAACATTAGCTGGCAGACGAGGGATAACCAAAAGGGTGAGAGGAACTTGCCTACGAATTAAAACCTCATATTTCTCACCCATATCCAAATCTCCGGGTTCCTGACCAATCAAATGCATGAATAAAACTTCCAAGTGCAAACTGAATCATACGGAGCCCCAGATTATAACCCGGGCACATTCTTCGCCCTGCACCGAACGGTATTATTCGAAAATCTCTTCCATCCAGATTCACCGGATCCTCCACAAATCGATCCGGATCAAATTTCAGCGGCTTCTCCCACGCTTTTGGATCTCTCGATATGCTCCACACATTCACCATCACATGCGAATTCGGCGGAATAAAATGCCCCATTATTTCCCTTGATGATTCTGGAGATGCGTACGGAAGCATCAGCGGCGTTGGCGGTTGCAGACGGAGTGTTTCTGTCACAACCGCTTGTAAATACTTCAGTTGAGGAAGATGAGATTCTGTTACTCTCTTTTCCATTCCGACAAATGAATCCACTTCGACTCTGACTTTGCTCATCAGTTGAGGATGTCGGATCAGCTTGGACATCGCCCATTCCACCGTGCGTGTAGCCGTGTCGGTTCCCGCGGCAATCATGTTCTGCAATTTATCAGAATTTCTTATAAATTCTCTTCACACATATATAATGTTAGAAACTAAGAACTAGAGTCTACAACAAGGGTAAATTGTGAGTTCAGCAATAAATAATCTAAACTTGGGCATACAAACAGATCCCTTTGATATTAGCCTCGGAAAGTTGTGCTCCCTCTTCGCCAGAAGAAGATTTGAGTTCATAGAGAGTTTACAAAAAGTCCTTGGTGTCATTGTCATCCCTAGACAGAAGGAGGCGCTTCTGTTGTTCAATCTTCCTCATGAGAAACTGGTCAAGGCGGTTCTTCAAGCTCTTTGAAGAGACCCGCCCAAACCAATCCAATCCAAGAAAGGAACGGAATCACCAATCCTAGAGCGACCACCTTCGGCTAAAAACTCGTCCATCAACACTCTGAAATGAGTCGCCTCTGCATTATTGTCATCAAACAATCTCATCCCGAGCGTCATCTGTCCAATGACATTGGAAGAGAAGACATTAACGAAATCTCCCACATTTAGAGCACGGTTAGCTCGCTGTTTAAAGATGGAGGCGAGCAAGAACGCCATCTCTTGTTGCCGGAAGCTCTGCCACGTGTGAAGACATTTGGGGTTCAAGAGGTGGAAAATGCATAGTTTTCGGAGGGAGGGCCAGCGGGAAAGACATGGTGATGTCGTTTCTATTGTACAGCAGAATATCTGTAGCCGCTCCCATGTTTTCCGGTCTGTTTGCAAAATCGGAATCAAAAGTCTTGAGGATAGCAGTTGCAGCTTCTTGAGACGATGCAACAATGGCGGGTGTGCTGCCTAGTTTGAGAAACATGAGGCCGCCATAACGCTGGGAAAGAGAATGAAGAACCGCCTTGACCAGTTTCTCATGAAGCTACCACCACCGCTATGAGAGGTAGGTTAACATAAACTGAAAATACGGAAGAAAATGGAACAGACATTATAACATCCATATGGGCGTTTCTTTGCGTCTTACTACTTGTCGCGCTTGGTATAATACAAGATTTTAATGGTCGTTTGCTGACTTGAAGCTTCATATGAATAAGAACGCTTGCCCTGCGTCTGCCCGCGAAGATCATCAAATAAATATTGGCCTCCTCCTTAATTGCACATTTGCAACGTACAGATGATGCTTGGATACTAATTTTCCAATTACTAAATGTATTCGGACGTCTAGAATTTTATTGACCAAATAGACCAAACAGACCAAAGATGTCTATTAGGTCAATAAAATTCTAGACGTACGAAGAAATTGCTATATTTGGAAGAAGGGTCTCAAATTTAAGTTAAAGTAGGTATTAGTTGTTATTGACCAAATAGACCAAACAAACCAAAAATGTTGATTTAGTCAATAAAATTCTAGAAGTATCAAGAAATTGTTAGGGTGCTCAAGTTTAAGTTAAAGTGGGTATTAGTTGTTAAATATATTTGTATGTGTTAATTATTTATTTTGATGTTAAAAGAGTTATTTTCATGACGATCTTAGAGTATTAAGGATATGGTATTATTATAGTCTATGGCTCGGCTCATATAGCCTGATGCTTGGCAATCTATTGATGCTCAGAAGAGCTTTTCTACTAAATCTTGACAATGCTTGGATGTTGATGCTCAGCAACCTCTTTTTGTGGTTCAGGTAAGGTGTCGGTTCACCTTCATATATGTAAGACAAAATTTATGTAGTCTTTAGATTCTTTCTTTCATTCTTCTCCATTCTTTTGTGTAGCTTCATCAACTCTAATATTTGCACTTCCCACAATTTTGTAAGCATTAGAACTCAAACACTTATATGCCTTTCTTTTAGTGGAATATCCTAGAAATATGCCTTCATCACTTTTTTTATTAAGTTTTCATTTTCTTGTATCCTTCAATGTGTAACATTTTCTTCCAAAAACTTTAAAATATTTAACATTACGCGCATAGCCATACCAAAGTTCAAAAGGTTTTTTGTTTGTACCTTTCTTCACTTGAACTTGATTTAAAGTATAGACTATAGTAGTTACATATTTCCTCTATTTTTTTTGTGGAACATTCTTCTCAATCATTAGTGTCCTTGCTTAGTCCATGATTGATCTATTCCTTCTTTCAGGTATACCATTCTATGGTGGAGTCCTTGATGCACTCATTTGTCTCTTAATTCTTTTGTCATTGCAGAATATGTTGAACTCATTTGATATGCATTCACCACCTATATGTGATCTCAAGCACTTCAAACTCTTTTGTATTTCTATCTCAACTCTATCCAAATACCACTTAAACATTTCAAATACATCAGATTTTTCTTTAAGAAATATCACAATCATCATTCTAGAAAAGTAATCAAAAAATAGAATGAATTATTTGTCACCATAATAACTTTTCACTCCCATAGGACCACATAAATCAGTATGAACCAATTCTAAAATATCATTAGATCAATAAGTCTTGCTCTTGAAACTAGACTTTGTCTTTTCTCTCATTTGACATTATTTGCACAATACTTTATCAAGTTTTATTAATCTTGGTAATCCTCTTACTGTTTTCATCTTACTAATGCTTACCAAATTATCAAAGTTCACATGACATGTATCCTCTTAATGTATACCTAAATATCTTCAAATTGTGAAAATAGACAAGTATGTTTAAATAGGTCTAGATAGAGAAGGTTACCTCTTGTTTGATCACCACTTCCAATTAGTTCACCGGTATCATTGTAGATCTTGGCCTTTCTATTTTGAAATTCAACTCTATAGCTTGAATTGATCAATTGTGCCATACTCAAAAAATTATATTTTAACCCATCAACCTAATATTCATTTTCACATTTGATCTTATCATTTAGTATAATTGGTCCTTTACCTTTCATATAACTTGGTGCATTATTTCCAAACTTAACACTTTTTCCATTACAATCTTATAGCTTTTCAAACTTAGTTGTATCAATAGTCAGATAATGTGAACAACCACTATCAATTATCCATTTTTCAATCTTGTTCACATGTGAAATCAATATAGTTTTCTCATCTTCATCAAACTCATCTTTCATTGCAACTTAAATGACTTCTTCATCATTTTCATCAATATCATTATCAGGACCATCTTCTTGAACAATGTAATGGGATTTCTTACCTTTTCCTTTGTAGTCTTTGTTACCTTGGCTATCTTTGAATCTTTATCTTATTTCTTTGTATTTTTTTATCCTTCCTTTCTCCCTTCTCATCTCTGTTAGGACATCTTGTAGCAATATGAATAACTTTGTTACATGTAAAATAGATAATAGGGATTTTACCTTTGTATTTTTCTTTTCCTCTTAGTAGCCTTCTTGCCAATAATGCTTCAAGATCATCATTTGATTCACTATCACTATCCACATGAATGATTTTCTTATTTCTTTTAGATCCATCAAGTGTTAGTTGAGACTTGAAAGTACATTCAATAGTAGCAGGTGAATAATTATCGAAATTTGACAACTCAAATATAATGAGTCTACCAATTACACTATCCAAGGTCATATCATTACCAAGTGTACATCTCAATCCTTGGGTTGTCGATACTCTAATTTCATAGATAGGAAGTAAATTCCTCAAAACCTTACTTATCACAATCTCATTAGATATGATGCCTCCAAATCCTCTAATTGCATTCACAACCTCTTTGATTCAGCCACAATATTGTGCAATAGTTTCACCCTTTTTCATTCTCATGTCATCAAATTTATCTCTCAAGCTTTTAGCTTTAGCTCTCAACACATTTTTGTCTCCTCCACGGATTTTTCCAACTTGTCCCACATTTTCTTTGCAGTAGTACATTCCTTAACATCATCAAATTCAACATAACTTAGAGAATATGCTAGATATATCATCATTTGATTATACTCTTTCTTCTCCTTAATTTTTTCAACAGACATATGTCTAGGTACTTCAATGTATTCATTTTCCAGATAGTACAATGTCAAACATTAAACTCCAAAAAGATACAATTTTATCTATCATTGCCATGCTGGGAAGTTCTCCTTGTTCAACTTAGGTACCTCTCTTGTCCATCTTGATCTTTGGCTCAAGTCTTTCAAACTTTCCTTACAAGCACCAAAATCTCTTATACCAATTGTTAGAATATCTAGAATAACTGAGAGGGGGGTGAATTAGTTATCCTCACGTCTAGATGTACCATCACAACTTTTACTAACTTCAAACAACTTAAACAATATCACTAAACCACTTAGTTTGTATAACACACCATCATCAACTCAACATTATGTTCATTACTTAACTCTTCATTCAATATATACTTACCAATAGTAAATGAGTAATAGTAAATAGCATGCATCAAACATATAATATTCACACGTATATAACACCAAGATTTAACATGGAAACCCAATTTGGGAAAAACCACCAAGTAACAAGCTAGGACTTTTCACTCTTCTAAAGTGAGCTTAGTTAAGTGCCAACCCTATTAAAGGTTATAAAATGCATTGTTAGGTTTGAACTTATTAAAGTATTTAATCACCATGTTAGGAGTGACCTTGCTAGAGGACTTTGGATTATTCCATTGAATATCACCTTGATTAAAGTATTTATGAAATGACTATTAGGTCAACCTTGATTAAAGCATTTTGACTACCATAATGGTTAGAAATTAACAACAAGTTTGATCTATAAAAAACAACTCACTTTTCCAACTAGGATCTTCATTCAACTCATTTGTTGGTTCATTGATTGGACTTCGATAGCATCTCCATCACTGATCTTCTTGGCAACCCTTCAAGCAATCACTCTTCACTCTTCCTCTGCTACTCTATTCTTAACAAGTTCTCCTTAAGAGCACCACTCAAGAATGACCCAACCCCATAAAACATCTCGTATGCCTCCTTAAATAGGTAATTTTTATCTTTTTTTCTTGAACATAACCATAGATTGTAGTCTTAGGTTAGATTCAACAAATCTATCCATCTATTTTGTTCTTCTACTCCTTTCTTAATACTTCTCAAAAATTCTTTTTCATCCTTTCCTTTGATCACATTACACCTCAATTTCTGCATTAAATATGCCAACTCATCAATCCTTATCATCCACCTATTTTTACTAATCCAAAAATTCAACTATGTCTGCCTCAAAATCAATTCTTTCACAAATTATTATTTTCCTAACACTCAATCATTACTATATTATTTTTCTCAATCATCACTATGTAGCTCAGTTGCTACTATTCTATCTCACTTAGCTTCCACTAGTTCTGTTAATCTTCACTATGCTTAAGTCACTACTACTTTTTCTTCTTTATCTTGCTTGGTCATAACTATCACTTAGCTAATATTATTTTCTTAGCTATCTATTAAGTTCCTTAATCTTTTGTTTTAGCTCCTTCATTGATTGACCACATTTGACTATACTTTTGTTATGTTTAACTCCACAATTCTATACTTCATACATTGATTAAGAAATGCATCATATTTTCAAAGACCTACTAATGAATTCCCAATTATAATTCCATCATACTTGCTCCTCTTCACTCAACAACTTCACTAGTGCATCTAGTTATCTCTCTTTTCAAATCATCTTCATCAATCAATTGATATGACACTCTATTTTGTTATTAAAAGTCTCTCTAAGTGGGTTTCACATCAATGACAAAATAACAATTATTCCAATTATAGTTTCCAACATGAACTTCTACTATTACAAATACTTAACATATTACCTTTTGACTATCATCAGCCACCCTAGTATACCCAAGTCATAACACATTGTATTGTAATCACTCTAGATCTAGACTATGCTAAGGTTAAAAAATAACATGATATTTATTTTTATTCTAAATATATTTTTTGTGATCATTTTGTTATTGTATTGACCGGTGCTCTTTCGCAATAGGCTTGTGTAGTTTCTCATTCTATTGGTATGGAGGCAATTAGATGGATTTTTATGTCAGAGGTAATGACTCTCTCCAATTTTCACTCAAAAAATATTCTAGTGAAAGACAAAAAGTTTAGACATTTTTCAATTCATAAAATTGATGTTTATACAATAAAATATTTGATATTAAAGAAATAAATCAAAATTTAAGAAAGCAAGTCTAGTAGTGAAGTTATCATGACTTATATTTCTCAAGGAGTTGTACTAGATGCAAACTCATCTTTTTTGAATTTGTGACAATGATAGTTGAATTTTCTAATAATGAAGCAAAATAGGTAACTATATAGACATATCATACATTTTGGTTTGGGAATCTATGATGGATTTCCTTTTTGTTTGTTCTGAGATCATTGCCATAACATTGCAAAGTCAAATTGAACTATAATAGTTACAAGAACATTCCTATGGCATGCCTTCTTTGGTGCTCTTACTACATGATTTCTATCTAAATATTATTTGGTTTGGATTAATTTTATTTTTTAGATGACATAAGTTTTTCATACTTTGGCATGATAGTTTTCTCATTTAGTAAAAGTAAACATATAGCTCACTAGATATCATCATTCCTAGAAATGTAGAGGCTATCTTGTAGAATGATTTTTTTGTTATGAAATTTAAATAGATTTTTTAGTATCCTTTCCTCACAACTAGATCAAGCATAATAATTCCTCTCTAATGGCTCATCAGTGTCTTATTATACACTTCCCTAAGAAATGGTATTCAAATTGTCTCAAAGGGATAAACATTATTTTGTATAAGTTGAAGTGAGATATGTAATGGCAAGTGTTGTGCAATAGAAACAAGGGGGAAAAAAGAAAACAATACGACAAGATCAATTGCAATGAAACCAAACTAAAATAGAAATGCCCCAACTAAGAAAAGCTGATGGAAGGAGAAAGTTAACCAATGTTAAGTAATTCACTAACTTTTATAAAATAACCATTTATACAAATAAATTATAAATAAATGAAAATAGTGGAGAACATGTAATCTCACAATTAAAAATTAAAGCTAATGTCATCATCTAGATTTTTAAATCTAAATTAATTAGATAGATTAGATACTATCAACATTATTTAATTAATCCACAAAGAAAAGTTTGTGAAGAGTCTATATTAATATTTTAAAAATACAATAGTAAAAAATTTGAGGTCCAAAACAACTCATAGTCCTAAATCACTACATCAAAACAAATCATGTACTTACTCATTGTTAAACCCTAATCAATCCATGTATACATTTTTATGTTGTCAAACTTTTGTCCCCAACTAGACACCAAAAACTAGAGAATTGTGTGCCCCCACCCCCCCACCCCCACCAAATTTTAAAATTTGCAACCATCATAGTAGCCACTCTATTATAGTATGACATATACGATAGAAACTATGATATAGGAAATTTAATGAGAAGAAAAATGAAATGGGAATTTCAAATGGGATTTGGGGGCATTCCTAAGTGCGGAGTATATGAGGGAGAAAGATGTAATTTATAGAGATGGAGGGTAAAATAAAAAACAAAAACAAAACCAACAATAAGGAAATCATATCACACAATAGATCTATTTCCTTAATTTATTGTAATAATAAAATTGGTCAATACATTGTGATCTACTAAAGAAAAAAAAAATAGGCCAATTAACATTCTACCATCAAAATAGTGCTATCAATTTTCATACCACTTTGGTGAAAATAGAAACAATTATGTGTCAATTTAATAGTGTTTTTTACATAACTAGACCAAGATAAATTGAATCCTCAAAAAAAATCAATAGATACAAGCTTTCTTACAAGAAATAAATCAATTTAACATTAAATGGATATGGAAATGAATACCGCACTTTAAGAAACAAAAAACCTCCTAATGGTTGCACTAAACCCTAATGACCATGGATATTAAGAAAACACACCGAACAGTAATATCTAAATAACCTAAAAATTTTAATATTAAAAATAAGTCCTTACATATTTGAGAACTTGTTGGGGTCTCCTCCTACGATCTTAGCTATCTTGATAAGTGTGAATTCAACCTTTAACTCCTTCACCTAATTTAATAGATCCAATTTTTTCTTTCTATGTAGCTCATGAGCCTTGATCCTTGTAGTCCATTACAAAATTATCATGATAGAAATCAACAAAATTCAAAACACCCACAATCTTCACTTTGAAATATATTTGTAGCTTTATAGAACCAAAATCCTTAGTCCAAAAATAGTGTATGGGACTCCTAAACAAAGTGGAAAATGAATTCAAAACATTAAACTCCAAGCGTTAAATACACAAGCAAAAATATTTGAAAAGGAAAAGATGAATTAATGTTGTTCCACAAAATTTTAAAAATCTATTGGAAAAAAAAAACCTATATGGTAACAACTACTAAATGAGTAGCCATAAGAATATAAATCCTTTGCAATATCTCATGCCATCTCATTTTCTATCGTCATCCAAAAACTATAACCTACATGTGAATCAAGAAAAGACAAAGAACAAAAGAATCTAAAGATTAATAGAAATAGGAATTACCATAAGAAAAAATAGTTCACTGTGATCTAAGACATATACCTTCATCCTATAATAGTCCTAGGAGTTTTTGGTGAAAATCTCAAAACCATAAAACCCATAGTCTCAAATTAAAGCTTCAAACCATAAAATATGAACTTCAAATCTTATAAGCTTTGTTTCTATTTTTCAATTGATAATTAAAAACTAGGGAGAATAAAAAATAAACTATCAAATGAGAAAAGAAATATGTAATTCATGAATTTGAATGAAAAAATTGAATTGTAGAAGTAATTTTTTTAAAAACTAATTAAATTAGACCAATGTTTGAACATTGTTACCTTAAGCAGAAAACTTTGACATAAACTCTAGCTATTGTCTTCCATAAATCCCTTGGTTATGTTTCCTAATTAGAACAAAAGAATGCCTACAATACATAAACAAGATAAAAATGTGAAACATCAATTTCACAAGCATACAAACACAAACAAAAGCCCTTGAAAATAAGAGAAAATCCTTTTGAAAAAAGTTTGCAACTTACATTTTACAACTACTTCCATTTAAAGACTGGTGTCTATAGGTTTCCCCGCTCCTATTGAGAAAATCCCTCTGCTCAGAACAATTTCAAGTATCTCTAACTACTCTAAGAAATATTCACCAAATCAATGTGCAATAACATGGAAACTTCTTTTGCATCCATTGTATGAAATACAACCATAAATGAATAGGTGGATAATATGAAAATTGTTACACTATGCATGATAGGTACATTGCTTAGTTGTGGATAATATAAAATTCTTATGCTATGCATGACAGGCGCATTGCTTAGCTAAGTAATGCTAGTTACAGTCTTAGTAACTTTTGTAAAATTCTTCTGAAGAAAAAGAATAAACTATTGGGAAAATGGTTTCATCCCGTAGAATAAATACAATTTCAATTTAATATCTGTGTAAAAATACAACTTTTTTAAACAACTCTAGATTAGGGGGGAAAATTCATTTAACACTATTTCCAAGAATTCAACTAATACAAAAAAAAGTGTGTGAAAACTATAGTCTCCTACCCTAATGGTAGGGACTAATAAAAGTGGCATAAAAAAAATATTGATCCTTACAAAATAGAAACTAGGAGCTTGTACATCTAGTCAAATTAGTTCAAAATAAACAAAAAAACGCATATACTTGGACAATAGTTATCAAAAAAGTAAACTATGTTGCAAAGGATAAACAACAAAAAAGACTTACAAATTTAGGGTCTTGACCTATGTTTAGCAATACTAAGGAATCACAAACACTCCTAATGCAAGCAGTCCAAAAATTCCATATTATGCTCTAACTCATTTTTTCATTAATCTTTGTGTAAAAGGAACAAGGTTTTAGCCATAACACGTAGTATTTTTCTCTTGAACTTCACTATTTTTGCATCCCATTATCCATTTTCAAGATTCTTCATAAGATAATATACATTTCCTTCAAGAATTTGGACTTTCTTAGACAAGTCTAGACATCCTACACAACATTTGAAGGACAAGAGACCATTATCCCCAAACTCATCAATGTTTGTCAAAACCTCCAAGATGTATGACACAGTGTACACTGGTAATCCCTCTTAATATCCTACTCTAGATTCTTAGGCCATTTACACTTCTAAACGTGTTCTTTAATAGTACAATTTAAGGATTGATTGGTGGTTCCTTGACCACCAATTCACAATGCCCCTCTTTCCAATTGGGTGCACCTTTTCTCCTTTATTTTTTCCATTTGGAAAAGTCCTTACCAAAATCATATGTAACCTTTGCGTGGGCATGCTCAAACTACTCAATCAAATGAATTTTTTCTTGAAAAAATATAAACACCTAACTGCCAAGATCCACATTCAATCTATTGCCTACTCCATGGGACCCTATGAAGCATTGTGATTTTCTTGTATAGTTAAATCCTATAAATTAACAACAATATCGGTGGAACTCCAGACATATCTTTTCCGGATGACTCCTTACCCATTATAGTGTGGCCCATGTTCCTTATCTAATAAAAATGCATTAAACTATCACACTTATCTATTGTGTTCATTCTTTTCTAAACATCTAATTTTTAAACAAAATTGTTAACCTAATTTAATATTTTTTAATTGATTGACTAAAGTATTAAAATTTAAAAACTAGCAAAACACGTTAAAAATATAATAATAAGATAATTCCGATTACATCGTATTAATCGATCCACATGATGTACCTTATTTGTTGCTAATATAAACTTCAAATATCTCCAACCCAACAATTTTGTATAAAAACCGTTATCTCCCACGAAACATGGAAGTATAGGTGAATACGATGTCTTGGTAGTCTCCACTACTAAGTCAACTTTCCTTGTTGGGGTTTGAGTGCTCAATGGGCCCCACTTCTATGACTTTGGGTTTGATCTCATTAAATAATGAATATAAAAAGTAGTGAAATAGAAAACTCCGACAGAAATCGCCGACCGTTCTCCCGTCCCCGTGAAAAATAATAATAAAAGTTGACGGGTTTTTTTTAATGAATTTTCCGTTTTTCAATTAAGGTGAACCATACTACAATTTATTTCAATGTTTAAATTTCTTAGCACAATTATTGTCATTTTTATTGAGAATTAAGAGATGCAAGTTTTTCAATATGTTGGTCCAGTGTATCCCAGATTATACTTTCACTATATAATTAATATTGTATTTTGTTATCCAATATTTATAGTGCGTTTATGAATAACTCTTAATACCATTGAGAAATGTTTTAAAAAGAATATGATATGTATCAAGACTCATTATTAATTTGAATTATTAGAACTTGCCCATCCCAATAGCTTTCTATTATATTATATTTTATGAAGTCATAAAACTATCAATTAATAAAGAGTAGAGATGTTGAGATAAATTATGGATAAAAATGTCTATGTTAGTATATGTGAACGATGGAGTTAGAGTTAATTATAATTTATATAAAATTGTAAATTAATTATAAGCTTATATAAAAATTGAGAACACTAGTTTTGTCATATTTATAATTGTTGAAAGTTCTATTATTTCTAGAAGTTAAAATTATTAAAACTTGCTCAATCTAATAGCCCCTCAATTTACTTATAAAGCTAGAAAATCACTATAGTTAGTAAAGAGTAGATGTTGAGGAAAACTAAGAACTTGAATGTATAACTTATTAGATCATACCCTTGAGACATAGGATAGATCCATATTAGTAGATGTGACCCAAATCTAAAAATTATCCTAGACTAAATTCTAGTCTTCCATATGATATAAAGTTGCATACAAATACTTATTAGTCTCGTAGTGAAATTAATCTTATCAAAATTTAAATATGCTTATGTGCATGTATCTTATTAGGTTAACAAATATACTTTAAAAATATGTTACTTTCTTCATAGATTAGTGAACTCACCATATCTTACTTATGCCATCCTAGGGTTCTACTTCTTGATTATAGGTCTTTATTATTCTCAATATCTAGATATATACTTTAAAATGCTTTAAATTATCATGTGAATCTTATTAGAGTTTGTGTGTCTTTAGTAGAAATCACATTTGTATACATTTTCATTTTAGTTTGTGATCTTCATTATATCTGTTTTTCTACCTTCACTGCCCTTAGGTACACTATAAGGTTTTTGTTTACAAATTTGATATTTTTAATTTATTTAACATTATCTCATTTGTTTGTAATTATTTTCATACTTGTTGCACCACTTTTTTTTCTAGATATTAACTATCTATATTATAAATAATTATCATTCATTTTTATCTTGGTAAATTTTTATTATACAAGAACATGTAACTAACCATACAACCTCTATGAAGTCATGCTCAAACATTATTTAATACTACTTTATGACCACTATTGGTGATTTTTACCAATAATATGTACAACTGCCATCAGCAATGATGCCTCTAGAAAACCAAAATCCCTCTCTATTGCTACACTTGCAACTTCACATTCCTACCACCTAGTTATTCCTCTAGTACCACCACCTAGTGACATCACATTATCTCTACACTACCATTAGTTTCATTTCCCACTTGATACCCTAACTATAATCTACTTATAAGCCATCAATTTTGTATTTTTCATAAATTACGCCACATAAGTGCTACATTTGACCTATTCAATTGGTAGAGACCAAATATATCTCATTATAAGAAAATTTACTCTAAGAGATAAAATTTAGGAGGCTATTTTCTCCAAGAAAATAGGTGATTAGATTTTCCTTGGAAACTTGTTTTATTGTCCTTCAATGGGGAAAGAAACTAGATCTATGGAGAAAACACCTTGAATGGTTGAGAATGACGATGACATGAATACTTGAACTTAAATGCTTGATTTAGTTTCAAGCTTACTTGAAAATTTAAATTCTTGATTGCTAATGGTGGATGATAATAATGGATTATGGATGCTTGACAATCAACCTTAGATCCAAAATGTGGAGAGATCGGGGCTTTATATACATCTCACATTATTTTAAGGAGATAAAATTGAGTAGGATGATGATGAGACTAAATTTACCTCTTAACCATAGCACAATCCTCTACAGAAAATTTGGTTATAGTTCAAGCCACATATAGTTTCTAATATCAATTTATATCTAGCAGAATAACTCCAAATTTGATCTAGGTTCCAACGAGAAAGGGTAAGTGAAAGGTTTTTGATGATTTCTCAATTCAATGTCAAATAAAATTGAAAAATTGAAAAATAAGTGGATAGGCCTTATGAAAAGAAAGGAATAAACCATGAAATAAGAGCTAGTATAAATTTAAAGAGATATTAAAAGGAATCAAGGACTTGCATTTGAATTTAGGCATCCTTTAAGTTTCATATGAAGTCCCACCATAGAAACTACACTAAAGTATGCACCAAAGGGATCACAAATTATAATGAAGTTAAGTTCTTATCATTTAGGACTATAAATGTATTTTTAAACATTATACCATTTGAAAAGAAGTTGTATATTAGATTATGACATTCATATAGAAAGGAGTTGTAAATTATATTATAAAATTGATCCATATTTTTGAACCAACTATAACACATAAGCTACAATGTGTAAGAGAATCCTAGAGGAAGAATGATTCTTAAGATAGAGTCACATGTTTAGCTAGTTAATTATGATAAGAAGGAGATATGCTCCACAAAAATTAAAATTGTGATATTTCTATCACAATTCAAATATGAAGTTTTTAAATTCAAACTCATTCACCCATGTTTATGAGTGGTGGCGCACATGAACCCATCTCCTATGTGAATGAATGAAATACTTAGCACTCATTAAATCTAGGTGATTCTAACATAGGTGAAGCACCAAAACTTTGTTAAAGGGCACCCATCCAAGTACTACTCCATCTCAAGTAAACTTAACTATAGGGTTTCCTCAATAGTTAAGAACATTCTTCTTGTAGCTCCATTAACAAAAATTTCACTAATTTTTTTTGCTTATGAACAACTCACTATAATACTGTTAATATCATAAAATTATAAGAAGGTGATATGCTCCAAAACTTGTCAGGTTATAATGCTATCAAGATCTTTAAGTGTATACTCATTTTAGTCAAACTCATTGACCCATGTTTATGAGTAGTAGTTCACATGAAACCATCTCTCATGAGATTTCTATGGAACACTTATCTATCATAGAATCTATGTTATTCTCATAGAGGTAAAGTATTGAGACTTCCCACTATGTCACCTATCTCAATAGTACTCTACCATAAGTGCACTTAACAATAGCATGTATAATGTTATATTCTATTACAATAGGAGCTCTAACTTCCATCCATGGTGGAATATTCTCTAGAACACAAAATCCCCCTATGGGATCCAAAAGTGTGTCTGGATCTCTAGCTTGTCACCATTGATGGGGCCCCTCCTAAAACTGGGGCTAACTCTGGTATTGACATACATTGACTTTGGGGGTTGATCTAGGGCTACCAAATGACTTGAATTGTCTACATAGTATTGGTCCCAAGCTAGCCTAGAGAATATAGGAATATAACAATCCCAAAATAAAACTGGAAAGGAGCACTAGTGGGACAATCTAATTCTGCTAATTCTCCTAGGTATCTTCCAACTATATCTCATAGGAAAACAAGGTCGGAGATACTTCTCCCAGATTTGATGATTGATAGTATCGCCAAGTATTTTCTTGAGTCTAGTGGGTAGGTTTTTATCTTACATGCCCACTACTAAAATGATTACGAGATAAGTTTCTACTAGGTCAAAACTCAAGGGATCGGTGGAGGTTGTAGCAATGGTTAGCACCCTCTTCCTATTCAAAATTTTCTATTGAGGAAGACCAAATTTAGGTATTAGTGGGATCTTGAAGATATGGTAAGCTTCTCTTAACACTGGCCAAATGGAAACTAGGCTTCAACCACATTGTTGATCTACAAAGAATGGCCCCAATGTGGTTTACACCTCTAGGACTACCCTTGGAGTTTTGGGATGAAATGATCTTAAGATAGATTAGGGACTTCTTTGGGATTTTTTATCAAGGTTGATGTCTTAACCAAAAAAAGGTCTTGATTTGGGTTTGTGATATTTTATGTTAATGTGGTGGTGCAAAAATCCCACACACTTAGCATAGATTCAAAATCTAAAGGGGGACCTAGAAGCAAGTTATCAACTATGATAATGATTACTTAGACTACCCAAAATGTAGAAAATATGGCCATGTGGTGACTAATTGCAAAACCCATATGAAGGATAAAGAGTCAACAAATGGGAAAGAGATTGTCAAGGAAGAAAATGGTCCAAGTAAAGAACCAAGGTGCTCTTAATTAGGAATGGTCCAAGGTCCCTCTCTATCCTCTATAGAGGAAAAGGAGAAGTAGAAGGCCCAATAGGAAGAACAATTATCTACAAAAAAAATGGAGGTTGCTCCTAGGATTTGGTCAAAGGAAGGAGAGACAATGGTGAGTCTAAGAAAAAAATGGAAGACCCAAAAGGTTAGCTAGGGGAAGGGGAGATAATGATGGAGATTAAGGACAAGGAGGAGCTTTAGACTTCCTCCAAGGAGGAATTTAAGACTTTGATGGGTGAATTTTTTTACCCACCAATGGTGAGTGGGTTGAGAAGGTTGTGTGACTTTCTCTTACCTCACAAGTGACAATGGTGAACATGATGGGCTAGTCACTTAACTCACCGTAGTGGGTGGACTATCCTTATACAAAGGGAGAGCTTATGGTCTCACTTCCTTGTGAAGAGGACTCTATTTTGTTCAACCCTTATGACACCATTTGTGGATAAGGGGGGTTGGTAGGAACCCAAAATGAAAAACCATGGACAACTAAAAGAGGATGTGGGTTTTGAGACAAGAACTGGAAGGCCACCAACAAGTGTGGATAGAACTAAGGTGACTTCCCAACATATTTATCATGAGAAGAAAATGATCTTGGAGGATAGCCAACAAGGTAGGAAATGAAGTCCATTTCTTAGAATAATAGGAGCTTAAACAAACTCAGAAAATAATTTTCTCTAAAAAATATGATTTATGATCATAAGGTAGATGTAGTTCTCATCAAGAGGTCAAAATGGATAAACACAATTTTGATAAAGTAGTTGATTACAAGTGAAAAGGGGCTAAATATTCCTACAATGAAGTTAGTTCTTTAGGGGGGATTGTGACTATGTTGAACCCTTATAGGCTCAATGGGGTTGAGTTTCACTGTCACCCTCATTTTTTGGCTATACCTTTTATTGATGTAGTTAGTAATTGGGTCCTTTTTCAAATTTTATGCTCCTAATACAAGGGGGAGATCGTAGGTTTGGGAGGATGCTTCAACCTATATTGACAATTGTAAGGGTGTCAAAAGGATATGTGTGGGGGATTTTAAAACACCTCTATAACCCTCAAAACACTTGGAAGGTCTTGAGGATGTTCCTAAGAGTATCCAAGACATGGATGGTTTCCTCTAGAGAAATATGTTTATCTAGTGGCAAGATATATTTTTAATTAGTGTCATTCACTTAGTTATAATGAAAAGATAGTAGTAACCAAGTTACTATTCTATAGTGTTAACCTAACATGAAGTTGTAGTGTCAATTGAATTGAAAATTCTTACCAAGCTATAGTTTCAACCAAGTTGACAGTTCTACCAAGCTTAAGTGAGAATCGAGTCAATAGAGAATTCTTGTTCCAAAAATGATGATCAAGTTAGTAGAGTGGTGTATGCTGAGTTAGGTGCATCTACCAAATGATTAGTATTAACTTGTTGGAAAATGAAGATGGGGTAACTGAGAGGGGAGGGGTGAATCAGTTACCACAAAAAACAAATTCAACAGTCCCAAAGATGCCTTAAACTTAGTTGCTTCTGCTACTTGGTAAACACATAAATTGCTGCTTAAAACTGGATAGATGTTTAGTTAATTTATTAAGCATTTACTGAAATAAGCAACCATGCAAAAGAAAGCAATCATGAACACAGTAGACACCAGATTTACGTGGAAACCCAATATGGGAAAAACCACCAGCAACTAGTCACCAATTTTCACTCTTCTGAAGTGAGCCCTGTTAGGAGCCAACCCTGTTAAAGGTTACAAAACACACTGTTAGGTGTGACCCTGTTAGAGGATTTAATCACCCTGTTAGGAGTGGCCTTGTAAGAGGTCTTTAGAACAATTCAACTGAATTGCCACCCTGTTAAAGGATTTATGGAATGGCTGTTAAACCAACTTTGTTAGGAGATTTTGGAATCATTGTTACAATGGTTAGAAAGCAACAATGAATGATCTGAAAATACATGCAACTTATTTTTCTGAATACAGATCTCAGTTTAGCTCCACAAGGTCCTTACTGATTAAATATATCTTTGCAGCTCCAAGATTTTCCTCTGCCCAACTCTGCTTAGGCACACGCAAGTCTCTTCCTTGCACTTCCTTGCACTATCCATATCTGCTCTCTATTCCACACTTTTCCGCATCTTGAGCACCTCTTTATATACTATACATAATACCAGGTCGGCCCAACCAACTTGACAAAACATATTTCAAAGTCGGCTTGAACTAACAATAAAAAAAAAAATTTTCACTGGCCGACGTTGCTCAGTTAATACAGAACAACAAAAAAAACTGCTTCCTGTGTTAACCGGCAGAACTCGTTAAAAACTACAATTACCGAGGAATTTGGTAAACCTGCCACTTCCTTTGGAAATTGACTAGACTCGGTAAAAGCTGTCTTCGATTACCAAGTGAGCTCGATGAAAACTAAGCTTTCCTTAGCTTACTGTGCGAACTCGGTTAACACTAACCGTCTGCTACAAAATCCTTTGATACCCGAGTGATCTCGATAAGAACTAAACTTTCCTTAGCTTACCGTGCGAACTCGGTTAACACTAAATCACCATGTGACATACAGGAACGCTCGGTATACACTGCAAAAGGCTTTACTGACCGACTGAGCTCGGTAGACTCTGTAAACTGTTTTCCTGACCGACAGAACTCGGTAGACTTTGTCTGATAACTGATATGGCATTTGTGTAACATCAAAGACAATACACAATTACTTAATTGTATCCAACAATCTCCCTCTTTGGCATTGATGGCAACACAACATGTCATAGCAGAAATGAAATTTGAAAGCAAGTCTACAGCAACACAACACAATTAATAATTCTCCCTCTAAGATAGAGAACTCTCCCTCTTACAGTAATCTCCCTCTGTGAAGAAATTACATAATCAAATTTTGAAAAGTTATGACAGTAAAACTCTCCCTCTTTGACAACACATGCCAAAGACAATCCAATTTCAATGAATTTCATTGTACCTTTAGTACTGATTCATATGCAATATTTCCTTGATTTGCTGCATCAACTGATGATTGTTCAATTTTGTAAGAGCTGATGCATCACTAAAACTTATTTTTAGTGAACTTTAGATAGGGGAATAACCCCTAACTTAGCTTTGAGATACAAAAATGTATCCTTAGGTAAAGGCTTTGTGAATATGTCAGCAATCTGTTCCTTTGTATGGACATATTCCAATCTGATTTCCTTGTCCTGCACCAATTCTCTGACAAAGTGATACTTGATTGCAATGTGCTTAGTCTTAGAATGCATTACTAGATTCTTAGATATGTTGATTGCACTTGTATTATCACAAAACATGACAACTGGTTCCTTGATTTCCATCTTCATGCCTTGTAGTAATTGCTTGAACCAAACAATATTAGAACAGTTTACTGCTGCAGCAACATACTCTGCCTCTGCTGTTGATTGAGATGTACAATTTTGCTTTTTGCTTGTCCAAGAAACCAACCTCTTTCCAAGAAAGAATGCACCTCCACTTGTTCTTTTTCTGTCGTCAAGGTTTCCTGCCCAATCAGCATCAGTAAACACTTTTAAGTCTAGGTTTCCTCCAAATTTATACCATAATCCATAATCTTCAGTTCCTTTCAGATATCTCATTATCCTCTTGATTTCCATCATGTGATTTTCTCTTGGTTTGGCTGAAAATCTTGCCACAATTCCAACTGCAAGAGCAATATCTGGCCTAGTATGAACTACATATTGCAACTTTCCAATCATAGATCTGTACAATGTCTGATCTATTTCCTTTTAATCATCTTCTTTGGTAAGTTTTAGTCTAGTACACATGGGAGTTCCAACTGGTTTACAGTCTTCCATACCAAACTTTTTCAATATCTCTTTGATGTATTTTGCTTGAGTGATGTAGATGCCATTCTTGTTCTATTGAGTTGAAGTCCAACAAAGAATTTGATTTCACTGAACATTGACATTTCAAATTCCTTGCTCATTTGTTCTGAAAATTCTTTGCAAAGATCATCATTCCCTGTGAAAATAGTATCATCTACAAATATTTCTGCCAGGACAATCTTATTTTCTGGTCCTTCCTTGATATACAAACTATTGTTATCATTATTTCTTTGAAATCCAATTTGAATAAGATAGCTATGCAATCTTTCATACCATGCTCTAGGGGCTTGTTTCAGACCATAAAATGCTTTGTGCAATTTACAAACCATGTTCCTTTTATCTGGATCTATAAAACCTTCAGGTTGTTCAATGTAGACCTCTTCATCCAGTATACCATTTAGAAATGTTGACTTGACATCCATCTGATAAATTTTAAAACCTTTGTAAGCAGCATATGCTAATAAGGTTCTAACACCTTCCAATCTAGCAACGGGAGCAAAAGTTTCTCCATAATCTATGCCTTCCTCTTGAGAATATCCTTTGCACACTAATCTAGCTTTGTTTCTTGATACTTTACCATTTTCATCCAACTTATTTCTGAAAACCCACTTTGTACCGATTACATTTTTGTCTTTAGGCCTAGGTACAAGAGTCCATGTCTTGTTTTTCTCTATCTGCTCTATTTCTTCATTCATTGCTTCAATCCAATTATCATTTTCTAATGCATCTTTGACAGTTCTAGGTTCAAAATCAGCAAGTAAACAAGTACCTTTCAACTTACTTCTTGTGATGGTTCCTTCAGATTTATTTCCAATGATCTGATCTGTTGAATGATGTCTCCTGACATATTTGGCTAGAACAAGTTCTTTTCCTTTTGGATTAATCTTGTCATTATCTTCTTGCATTTCTCCTTCATGCTCGGTTTGGTCTGGCTCGGTATCAACTGGCTCAGTATGCACATGCTCGGTTACCTCTGGCTCGGTAATCTCTAACTCGATATTTTCTGACTCGGTAGACGTTGGCTCGGTAGATGTTGGCTCGGTAGATGTTTCTTGCAACTCGGTTAGTGATGACTCGGTAGAAGAAGGTTTCTAATTCTCAGATGCAGTTGATATTATATCCGGTTCACTGAAGATGAATCTTTTGTAATCTTCTGGTTCTCTTCTGCTTTCTTCTTCAGTCTTTTCTGCAAACTCATCAACTTTCACATGTATACTTTCTATGACTTTGTGAGTAGATAAGTTCAAGCATCTATATGCTTTACTCTTGCATGAGTATCCAAGAAATATACCTTCATCACCTTTTACATCAAATTTACCTTTTCTAGATTCTTTCAAGATATAACATTTGCTTCCAAATACTTTCAGATAACTTACATTGGGTTTATAGCCATACCATAATTCATAGGGAGTTTTGAATGAGTCCTTTTTTAACTGTACTCGGTTTAAGGTATGAACAGTTGTACTGATAGCCTCCTTCCAGTATTTGATAGCAACATTCTTTTCTATCATCAAGGTTCTTGCACAATCCATGATGGATCTATTCCTTCTTTCAGCTATGCCATTTTGTTCAGGAGTACCTGGTGTTGAAACCTGTCTTTTAATTCCTCTTTCAATACAAAAGTTATTGAATTCATGTGAAATAAATTCACCACCTCTGTCTGACCTTAGGCATTTCAATCTTTTCCCTGTTTCTTTTCTACTCTTGCCAAATACCATTTGAACTTTTCAAATGCTTCTGATTTGTTCCTTAGGTACATGACGGTCATCATTCTTGAATAATCATCAACAAAAAGAATAAAATATTTTTCACCAGTATAGCTTTCAGTTTCAATAGGTCCACATAAGTCAGTATGCACAATTTCTAATAAATCTTCAGACTGATCATTTTTTCTTTTGAAACTAGACTTACCCATCTTTCCAATTTGACAATTCTTGCATAAACCGACCTCTAGTTTCTTTAAATCAGGAATGCCTCTCACTTTCTTGAATTTGCTTATCTTTACCAAATTGTCAAAATTCACATGACATAACCTTTTATGCCATAACCAACTTTCTTCTACTTGAGCAATAAAACATGAATGTTCATCAAGTTCAAGATAGAACAAGTTACCTTTAGTTTGAGTATCAGATCCAATCAGCTTTCCTTTACCGTTCAGCAGTCTTGCTTTGCCTTGGATGAATTCTACTTTGAGTCCATTGTTGAGTAACTGTGCCACACTCAACAAATTGTGCTTTAGGCCTTCTAGCCAATAAGCATTATCACATACAAGTTCCTGGGTTAGAGTGATTCTTCCTTTTCCTTTGATGCAACAAGGTTCATTGTTTCCAAATCTTACACTACCACCATCATACTCTTCAAATTGATCAAACTTTGTTTTATCTCCAGTCATATGATGTGAGCAGCCACTATCAATGATCCAAGTATCATTCTTACTTATGTGAGAGATGAGTGCCATTTCTTCATTGTCAGATTCATCTTTTACAGCAATGTAAACAATCTCATCCTCTTCTTCATCATTAGAATCATTAGAATCTTTAGCCATAAAACATGATTTCTTACTTTTATCCTTAAATGATTTGAGATCTTTCTTACTGTTCCATTTATTATCTTTCTTTTCATCTTTATCTTTCTTGTTTGGACACCTTGTAGCAATATGACCGACTTCTTCACATGAAAAGCAGATTAGGGGTACTTTACCTCTGTATTTACCTCTTCCTCTTGAATATTTCCTTGCAAGTAGAGCTTCAATTACTTCAAGGTCGCTGTCAGAACTCTAATCTGATTGATCTTCACTCTCTGACTGAGATTCCTTCTTCTTCTTGCCTTTGTCCTTGAGTGAAAGCTTGGCTTCAAATGCAGACTCAATGTTCTTTGCAGCTGGAACATAATTATCAAAATTATCTAGTTCAAATGCTGTCAATCTTCCGACTATGGCCTCTAGGTTTATCTTGTAATTGGCCTCACACCTTCTTTCTTGAATGGCTGATACCCTGATGGCATAAACTGGAAGTATAGTTCTAAGAACTTTACTTATGACTGTCTCTTCACTGATACTTCCTCCAGAAGCTTTGATAGCACTGACACATGCTTTAATTCTTTCAACATATTTGGCAATGTTTTCATCTTCTTTCATTTTCATCTGATCAAACTGTCCTCTCAGACTTTCAGCTTTGGCTCTTCTGACATTGTCATCTCCACCATAGATCTCTTTCAGTCTTTCCCACATTTCATAGGCAGTAGTGCAGTCCTTGACATCATCAAACTCTTCATAACTCAAGGCAAATGCAATATCAATCATCATAATGTTATGAGTCTTCTTTATAGCAATGTCATTGACTGATAATGTACCTGATGGTTCTACATATTTCTCATCAAAATATTTCAGACCAGTGTCACCAATGGAAGCTAGATGAAGTCTCATTAATCCCTGCCATGCTGAGAAGTTGTTTCGGTTAAGCCTTGGGATTTCCCTCTTGTAAGACATCTTGATCTTTGGCTTAGATCTTTGAAATCTCCTCCTGCAAGCACCAAAAGCTCTGATAACAATTGTTGGAAAATGAAGATGGGGTAACTGAGAGGGGAGGGGTGAATCAGTTACCACAAAAAACAAATTCAACAGTCCCAAAGATGCCTTAAACTTAGTTGTTGCTGCTACTTGGTAAACACATAAATTGCTGCTTAAAACTGGATAGATGTTTAGTTAATTTATTAAGCATTTACTGAAATAAGCAACCATGCAAAAGAAAGCAATCATGAACACAGTAGACACCAGACTTACGTGGAAACCCAATATGGGAAAAACCACCAGCAACTAGTCACCAATTTTCACTCTTTTGAAGTGAGCCCTGTTAGGAGCCAACCCTATTAAAGGTTACAAACTACACTGTTAGGTGTGACCCTGTTAGAGGATTTAATCACCCTGTTAGGAGTGGCCTTGTAAGAGGTCTTTAGAACAATTCAACTAAATTGCCACCCTGTTAAAGGATTTATGGAATGGCTGTTAAACCAACTCTGTTAGGAGATTTTGGAATCACTGTTACAATGGTTAGAAAGCAACAATGAATGATCTGAAAATACATGCAACTTATCTTGCTGAATATAGATCTCAGTTTAGCTCCACAAGGTCCTTACTGATTAAATATATCTTTGCAGCTCCAAGATTTTCCTCTGCTCAACTCTGCTTAGGCACACGCAAGTCTCTTCCTTGCACTTCCTTGCACTATCCGTATCTGCTCTCTATTCCACACTTTTCCGCATCTTGAGCACCTCTTTATATACTATACATAATACTAGGTCGGCCCAACCAACTTGACAAAACATATTTCAAAGTCGGCTTGAACTAACAATCAAAACAAAAATTCTTCACTAGCCGACGTTGCTCGATTAATACAGAACAATAAAAAAAACTGCTTCCTGTGTTAACCGGCAGAACTCGGTAAAAACTACAATTACCGGGGAATTCGGTAAACCTGCCACTTCCTTTGGAAACTGACTAGACTCAGTAAAAGTTGTCTTCGATTACCGAGTGAGCTCGGTGAAAACTAAGCTTTCCTTAGCTTACCGTGCGAACTCGGTTAACACTAACCGTCCGCTACAAAATCTTTTGATACTCGAGTGATCTCGGTAAGAACTAAACTTTCCTTAGCTTACCGTGCGAACTCGGTTAACACTAACTCACCGTGTGGCATATAGGAACGCTCAGTATACACTGCAAAAGGCTTTACTGACCGACTGAGCTCGGTAGACTCTGTAAACTATTTTCCTGACCGACAGAACTCGGTAGACTTTGTCTGATAACTGATATGGCATTTGTGTAACATCAAAGACAATACACAATTACTTAATTGTATCCAACATTAACTAAGCATCTAGTATTAATTGAGTTCTAGAGTTAGCCAAGGTAATAGTATTTCTCAAGTATCTTCAGTATCTGATGTAGGAGCATCTTGGGTTTTCTTGGTGACTACGTTGGAGTTCATGGGAGGAGGCTCAGTAGTTGCTTTGGAGGGTGGTTCGACTAGTACTCAGTTGAAGAAGGATTGATGCTCAACATGGTCTTGGAGCTCGACATGGTCTATGGAACTCAACATGGTCTTGGAGCTCGGCATGGTCTATGGGACTCAGCATGGTCTTGGAACTCGGCATGTTCTTGGAGCTTGGCATGGTTTATGGTTACTCAGGATGGTCTATGGAGCTCGACATGGTCTGGGAGCTCAGCATGGTCTGGGATCTTGGCATGATCTTTGGAGCTCGACATGGTCTTGGATATCAGCATGGTCTTTGGAGCTCAGCATGGTCTTTGGTTGTTTGGCATGGTCTTTGGTTGCTCAACATGGTCTGAGAATTTGGTGTCTATTTTAGGTTGTATAACTAATTTTCTACAATGAGTTAGAGGATGAAAATTTCAAGGATTTAAGAGGGCCTAGATTTCTACCTACAATTCAAAGTTGTGAATTCTAATTCATTCAGAGCTAGGAGATATCATGATTTTACTAAGAAATCAATTTTGGGAATTTCATTATTGTTGTTGTCTAACTTGTGGAATTTAATTTATGTATTTGTATTTAATTTGTGTTCTAGGCTGACTTGTGGCTTAGATTGGTATAAGTAGGGGTTGTGGGGAAGTCTTTTGTCATGATTCATTCACTCAAAAGAGGAGTGAGTGTGGGAAGTAGCTGGTGAGAAATTTTTCCTAAGTCTGTGGATAGAGCACTGAATGTGAGGTAGTTTATAGCAGGATTGTGATTATTCACCATTATGGAGAAGTGGAGGAGCTTGGAAGAGAAAATTTGGAGAAGAGCTAGTAGTTGTGGCTTGGAAAACAAGGAGATTGCTTGGCGGGCTTGTGAGCACAAGTTGAGATCTTTCTTGGGGCTTCTACTAGAGTGTGGATCTGGACTAGCTAGGGTTTGTTTAGATCTTGAGGAATATTGTAGAACTATTACTTTCTTTGTATTTGGTCATAACCACAAAGGCCTTCCAGCTTGGCACATTGCATGTAATCAATTATATTTTATGAATATATTATTGTGATTTGGTATCAGATCTTGCATTGTTACTTCTTCTTATTGTTTTTCTGTTGCATGGTTATATAGCTAGGGGCTATGACATCTCCTTTGGGGATTCTCCTACCTTGCACTATGTCAGGTGGTATCAGAGTGAAGGTTGTTCTTGAGCATGTGGACAGATCACCAAAGTTGAGGTAGTTTGCACCAGGACTTAGGTTGGAGAAGTAGATCTAAGCTGGTCTTGATCTGGTGGTGAATTTTCTTTCTAGAGTCCTAGATCTTATGGTTGTGAGATAGAAAATCATGGTTCTAACTTGCAATTGTAGAGGGGTTGCAAATGGATTGATGGATGCAAAAATAGAAGACTAATCTTATTGAGGCATGATTGTAGAGAGTTTGTGGATTACAGATTCGTGGTCCTAGACTTGTGATGTGGTTCTTGATTGTTCATGTGAGGTGGTTGGTTGCAATCTAACTTGCAAACAATTCAAGGTTGTCACAAGGAGCATACGAAGGATTTTTTGTAGAGGGTTTATGAAGATCTTGGGAGATGGATTTGAGAGGATTGGACCTTGAGATGCTTGCAAATCTCCATGATGTGGTGGAGAGGAGGTTTGATGTGGTGGAGAGAAGGTTTTCTGAGATGATGGGGTGAGGAAGGAATTTCGTAGCTCTTTGTGGAGTTGGAGTCTACTGATCTGAAAGAGAGTTGTTTGGCTAGTTAAGAGACTTGTTCATGAGAGAAGATGACATGACAAGGTCATAGTGGAAGAGGTTGGTTTTGTTGATTAGAATGTGGAGTCTAATATAGAACTTGCAGGAAAGCTAGAGGTTGTTACTGAAGATATTCCTAACCTTGTTGATGTATGGATAGAGGTTGGTTTTTATGATCAGTTGGTTGGATTTGACATGGAAATTGTAGAGCACTTGGTTGTGGATGATCTGGTTGTTGTTTGTGGTGATTTGTATAATGCAAAGCATCATATTGTGGGTAATGAGATTGCTAGTGTTGGGAGTTTGACATGTGTTGATGGAAATCTACATATTGCTACTAATGTAGAGTTTGTTGTTACTGATGTGGGGTTTTTCGCTACTATTTTGGATTCACTAGTTGCTGATATGGATAAGGATTTGCTATTGAAGCATTATGTTCAGTTTGTTCTTAGGAGTGAGCGTGTTGATTGGGTGGTTGAGATTCTGGTGTTTGAGAGAATGATGTGGATGTTGACGATGATTAGATTGGTTTTCTTGTTCCTATTGGAGTAGAAGCCTTTGGTGAAGATGAAGATGGTTGTTACTCTTTATTTGAGCATTAAACTGTGGGACACACTTTTCTATTTACCTAGGGAGTTTGATGCAGGAGCATCTTGGGTTTGCTTGGTGACTACTTTGGAGTTCATGGGAGGAGGCTCAATAGTTGCTTTGGAGGGTGATTCAACTAGTACTCAGTTGAAGAAGGATTGGTGCTCAGCATGGCATGGTCTATGGGACTTGACATGGTCTTGGAGCTTAGCATGGTCTATGGGACTCGGCATGGTGTTGAAGAGTTTTAGAGCTTGGCATGGCCTATGGGACTCGGCATGGTCTTGGAGCTCGGCATGGTCTTCAAGCAAAGCATGGTCTATGGTTACTCAGCATGGTCTATGGAGCTCAACATGGTCTGGGAGCTCAGCATGGTCTAGGAGCTTGGCATGGTCTTTGGAGCTCAGCATGGTCTTGGAGCTTAGCATGGTCTATGGAGGTCGACATGGTCTATGGTTGCTCGACATGGTCTTTGGTTGCTCGACATGCTCTGAGAATTTGATGTATCTTTTAGGCCGTATAACTAATTTTCTACAATGATTTAGATGATGAAAATTCCTAGGATTGAAGAGGGCCTAGATTTCTACCTACGGTTCGAAGCACAAGTTCTAATTCATTTGGAGCTAGGAGATATCATGATTTTACTAAGACATCAATTTTGAAAATTTAATTATTATTTTTGGCTGACTTGTGGCATTTAATTTATGTATTTGTATTTAATTTGTGTTCTAGGCCAACTTGTGGCTTAGATTGGTATAAGTAGGGGTTGTGAGGAAGTCATTTGTCATGATTCATTCACTCAGAAGAGGAGTGAGTGTGGGAAGTAGCTAGAGAGTGAGTTTTCCTAAGTCTGTGGACATAGCGCCAAATGTGAGGTAGTTTACAGCAGAATTGTGATTATTCACCATCGTGGAGAAATGGAAGAGCTTGGAAAAGAGAATTTGGAGAAGAGCTAGTAGCTGCAGCTTGGAAAATAAGGAAATTTCTTGGTGGGCTTGTGAGCACAAGTTGAGATCTTCCTTGGGATTTCTACCAGAGTGTGGATTTGGAATAGTTAGGGTTTGTTTGGATCTTTAGGGATCTTGTAGAACTATTACTTGCTGTGTATTTGGCTATAACCATGAAGGCCTTACAGCTCGACACATTGCATGTAATCAGTTATATTTTATGAATATACTATTGTGATTTGGTATCAGATCTTGCATTTTTACTTCTTGTTGTTCTGTTTCAGGTGCATGGTTATATAGCTAGGGGCTAGGACATCTCCTTTGGGGATTCTCCTACCTTGCACTATGTCAGTATCACCCGAGTAAGTCATTAGACCCAAGTTATAGCACTGAACTGACTTGGTAATTATTTTTGGAACTAGTTATGTTGTAGCCAACCTATGATGAAATTATTTAGATGGATATAAGTATGAGGTATTTTTTATCCAAATATATCATATTGTATCATGAGTTAAAGAACATTGAATATAAGTGAATATGGAAGAGAAAAATATCTAGAAGGCTACAAGTAGAATAAGGAAAGGAAGAGACTCATCTATCACATTTAGGTGATTAGTTTACTTCAAATTATCTTCATCGGCAATCAAATTTTCATTTTAGAGATCAATCCATCGATTCATCCTAATAGGTGCATTAGTCCCAAATCCTTTAACACAGTGGAGTTAGTAGTTCTTTGTAGAAAATCCTAACAGAGTACATACTTGATTGTATTGTATAAATCCTTTCACATGGTGGACCTAATAGTCCTTATTACCCTTAACCAAGTATATAACCAAAAGTGATCAATTGTAATCCTTAATAGGCCAACTTTATTGCAACATTAGTAAGGTATTGTGGGTGTCATCCCCACGCTAGTTTTACCTTGTACTTGGAGGGTTTTTAGGTTACCAAATATTGTGTTATGGTGTTGTTACTTTATTTCTTTATCTTTATTGCATGCAAGTAGATTAGATAACATAACAAAGTAGATTAAGAGAAAGAAGTTTAAGTGGTTCTTGATTCAACCCCTGCCTCTTAGTCACCAATCTTGCATTACATTTCTGACAACTTGTATCAGAGAAAGGTTTAGTTATCAAAAGTTTAGTAACTTGAGAGAAAAGATTAGAGACAATGGAAGTATATGAGCTCGAGAAAGCCAATAAAAATGAAAAATTAGATCCACGTGTGGCCATGGAAAAACTCAAGAAACCGAAGGATCAACTCTCTCAATTGCTAGAAAGAAGAAAAACATTGGTAGAAAAGATGAATGAAAATATATACATGGACGAAAGAATTGAAGATATTTGCAAAGAGAGAAGTTTAGATTAGGAAGATGTATATATAGAAGATCTACTTGGAAGAAACCTTATTCTACAAGAAGAAGTTAGAAAATTGAAAAGAGAATAGGAGATTCATTCAGTCAGGATATGTGAAGTCATGGAACAAAAGAACTGATCTAAAAATGACAAAGATATGGAAGAAGAAGATATAAGATTATTCAACACTAATTTAGAAGAAAAGATAAAATAAATCCACCAGCTTTCACTACATCAATTGAGTAGATATGGAAAATCAACTAAATAATGCAAATCAAGAAGTCATAAACTAAGGATAGAAAATGAAAGGCTCATAAATGATCTTAGAGTAGAAAGAGACACTAATGCAAGAATGATGAGATCACAAAATAGCATGGATCTGTTAGCGAAACTATCTCATAATAGACACAAAGGAAAAGTAGGACTAGGCTACATTGTACAAGGAGAATCATCACAACAAGGAGCTCAAAACAGTAAAAGACTTGCATGCAATCATTATGTAAAGATAGGGCATACATCAAAAAAATGTTGAAGTAATGGAAAGTCAAATTTTAATGGAAAATCTTATAGTTATAACAAGCCTAGACATAAATAAAGTGAATGCACAAAGAAAACTAAGTTTGAAGGAAAATGTTTTACATGCAACAAACAAGGTCATAAATCTTCAGAGTGTAGAACTAAAAATTGGAATCCTACTGAACAACTTACAGTCCCAACACTTGGTGTAGATGTTATCTATGTTGAGAGCTTGGACAAATAGGAGCTAATTATGTGATGACTCACTTTAGAAAGAGAAATCTTACCAAAATATGTTATGCATGTAAAGAACTTGGTCATCTAGAAAAGAACTACATGAATAGAAGTAAAGTTGAAGATGAAAAGAAATCCAAGGTTGATAAAATTGGGACTCAAATAAAGTAACAATGGGTGAGGAAATCTCCATAGAGTTAAAGTAAAAATAGTGAGGTTGTTGACACCCAAAGCAATGGATTGGGTGATTCAATTATCTCTACTTGAACAAGCAAGGAAACCACTAGAGTTGTGATCAAATTCATATTCCACATTAGTTCCAGTCATCCAAGCATGAAAATTTAGATCAACATATCATATACACTTGGATAGAAATAAGTCATAGACTTAACCAAGTTGTTATCTCTAACTGTGTCACTCCTTAGGCCTAACTGAGCTATTAGACACAATAGAGTTACGTCTTAGACCTAACCAAGTGTAGATAGACTTAACTGAATCACTGACTCAACCAAGTGTAGTT
The DNA here is from genome assembly GCA_028749045.1 of Cupressus sempervirens. Classification (NCBI taxonomy): domain Eukaryota; kingdom Viridiplantae; phylum Streptophyta; class Pinopsida; order Cupressales; family Cupressaceae; genus Cupressus; species Cupressus sempervirens. The sequence goes on from CM053786.1 coordinate 402,313,246, forward strand.
AATTAATATTATGGAGCTTAAAGGCTTGAAAACTAAACAAAGAATATTTTACCTACTTAGGTACAGAGCATTAAATGGAGCCCTAATATTGGAAATCTAATGAAAGGAAGAAATCAAAGTTTTGTTTTTCACCATGAATTCTAATTTTTTAAATAGCACAACATTCCTTGAGCCCTAAGGGTGATTCAGAGTAAGTTTGCTGAAGGAAAGTCTCAAGTGAAGCCACCATTTTCAAATCCTTCATCAACGGAGTAGTATGGCAACATCTTCCAGTACAAAGGTCAAAAAGGGTTTAGAAAAGTTGGTAAAGAGTTCAAACTGCATTCCTCCTAAATTCAAGCTATATCCAGCAATTGTCAAGGAGAAGGATCCACAAGGGGCACACATCAATTTCCTCCCAAGGTACTTCTCATTCATGATGTTAGATAATTTTTTCATTGTTTTATTCAAGAATTAGGGAATTTTGAGTTGGATCAGACATATGGTGCATTGTGCAAAAATTGTGTGTTGAAGCCAGAACACAAGCATCTGAAGGTCAAGGGTTTGACCCACATGCCAAATTTTGTTTGAATCAAATGGATTAGATTTATACTAAGATGAGTTCATGAGATGACATTATGGTTGGAGGGTAAGTGCAAGTTGAGTCTCACTTTTGGGCAAAACATGGAAGTTTTTTTTTCCTATTTTTGAAATTTATTTTCAACTTATGTCAAAATTTGAGGCACTTAGAGATTGAATATAAAAAAACTTCATAGATAAAGATTGTATTGATTAGAACCTACATTTTGACTATGTAATTTATTTGTGTACCCATATGATATATATTTTTTTGATGTGGATTTTAAAAATCATTTTTTCAAAATGTTTGTTTGAAGAACATCCAACACTTGTGTATTGACACCATAATTTAACACAAATAAATGAATTTTTGTAAATCCTTTTAAAGGAAGTTACCTAACACACCAAAGATTGATGAAAATATTTTTCCTTAATTTTTAATTGAATAATTTTTTGTATTAATTTTTAATTTTCTATAAAGGTAAATTTTAAAACCTCTCGTGTGCAAACACCATAATTTGATCAAATTTTCACATTTAAAAATAAAATAAAATAATTCAATCAAAGTGTATGTATGTTGATAACATATAAATTAATCTAAGAAAAACCTTAAAATATAAATATTATTAAAGTTTTAGTGAACCTCACTATTTACATTTAGGTATCACATTTGATTAAAACATAATGCAAAGATAGCAAATAAAAGCATAATACTATAAAATTTATATTTTTGGAATCAAGATAGTGACAACTCTAATGGGTTTTTGTTTCATAAAATAATTTGATTGGGAAGACCCTCTAAAAGTTACAGCAATGACTAAATTTTTTAGTTCAATGCCTTAACCAAATCTTGAGAGATTAAGGCATAAGCTTGGTCTCACCAAGCCTATCCCAAATTGAATTTTGAGGTAGGTGAAAAAACTCTCATCCCATGTTGTAAGAATTGGGCACCCATTTTGAAAAAGTATTTTCAACGTTTGAAACACACTTTAAATCCCCAAAAAAAAAAAAAAAATGAGTTTTTTAAAAATGGGTATCCAATTTTTGAAAAAGTGGTACCCATTTTAATTTTTTTTAAATCGAGTACCTATTTTTTTTTTAAAATCAAAATTTTATTTTTTAAAAAACAAGCACCCAATTTAAAAAATATGGGTGCCCATTTTTTGAAATTCGGATCAGGTATTTGAGCCTAATATTGGTGCCCTTTTTCAAAAATGGGTGCCCATTTCTAGAAGAACATGATCTTAATCCATGGACTTCCATGTAATTGAGACTCATCTTTATGCACTTACCCTAGAGTAGACCTATCCCATCACAAAGAAGATGATTTACAAGATATCTAGGTATCCAATGTTGGAGAAGTCAAAGGCTACCAAAACCCTAGGATGGGTAGAATTAGAAAAGCTAACCTAGCTTCATGGGATGGTAGAGGTATGAAATTGAACAATGTGACTAACATGGAAATCAAATTTGGCATCCATGTCATAGCACACAAAATCGATAGTTCAAGCTATCCAAACAACATACCATGTGAAGGAGTGGACTTGGCATACAAGGTTGTAAAGAAGAACCTATCCTTTGACCTAGCTGAGCTTCAGTGCATCTAGCTAAGCAAGAAAATAGAGAGAATTCAAGCCTCTAAGAATAACTCATGTAAGTTCAGTTCACTCTTAGTACTTTTATTCTTTTATGTACAAAAATTATTTCCTTCAAAAGGAATTTTTTATTTTGAGGAAGGACACCCAAGTATTGTATCAGATTAATGAATTCATAAATGAGATGGGTGAGAACTTTGAAAGCATCATGGATGCATACTTTGATAACTTCAAGGAAAGGATGTAGAGTATGCTTAGGATCCCTAAGTAGTTGGTAGATGATTATGAGTAGTATATATGCTTCCTATTTGACTGTGATAGAGTTCATATACACGCAATCATACCTAGGATTGCATGGGTAATACCTCTAGTATATGAGGTAAATATTGATGATACAAGAGACATTATTGATGTTCTCATGAATGATCCTATGGATCCAAAGGATACATATTTTGGAACATATGAGTAAGACAAGACAAGGATATCACTTGAGATTCAGATTCCTCAAATTATGAAGAGAGGAAAGAAGAGGTTCGAAAACATTGGAGAGAAACTTGCAAAAATAGGTTCACCTCTTGAACACACTAAAGGAAAGGTGATGATATAGAAGAGGAAGATGAAGAAGAAGAAGAGGCAAAGGACCTCCTAAGAAGAAGGTGAAAATCCTTGATCAAAACCTCCACCAAAGAGAACAACACGGTTGACTCCTATGTTTACCACCACCAAACCTAGGAAGCAAAGAAAGAAATTGAAACTTGAGGAAGAGGATGATGATTGAGGTGAAGAAAATACTTCTATCATCTTGCTCAATAAGTCACCACCTACCTTTGAACAAAGACTAAAGACATTAAAATAAGGTAGTGCGATGGTAGATTTTTAGATATCTAAAATATGAAATAAGAAGCAAGGATGAGCAAAAGCATATTGAAGATGTAACAATTGAGAAGATGGGAAAGTGGAAATATGAACCTTCTAAACTTAAAGGGAAAGCTCCTAAATCTCTACTAAATGTTGTCTCTCACCATTGGGCTAATGTAGTGAAAACAAAATAATACATTAGAGAGTAGAGTTTGAGAAAAATAATGTCAAATCTCTCTAACAAAGAAATCAAGGAGGAAATTACTAATCATGAAAGAAGACAAACTCCTAGATTTATATCTTTTTAAATTTTTTCCAATAAGATAGAAGAGGTTGTGAAATCCTCTTGACAAATATCAAGTAGAATATTTTTGATATCATGGAAGAGGAACACCTACTAGAGGTTTAGACAATTGAAGATTTTGATCCTGAGAAGATTGTTGCAGAGGTTATGGTATCTCTTCCTACCACTCCATTATTGATAGAATTTGAGAAACAATTCATTGAGTTGAACCCAATGTAACCAAGTTGTAAAGTGAAGATTGTTACACCTTCACCAAGATCTTTCCCAAAGGTAATCAAGCAATAGGTCCCATAGTCTCAACTAATGTATAGAAAAAGGACTCAATTGACAAAGGTAAAAAGATCATACCTTCATTAGTTGTTAAGAGCAAAGAAAAAAAAAAGATAGTTGATGACTTAGATCTAGATGAAGAGATTGTGATCCAAAACTATGACTAATCCAATATATCTACCTGAGAAAATGGGTATTTTGGGAGAATTGTGGAAGAAAAGGGCTAAGCAACAGATGCTAAGAGTTGAAAGGGATAGAAGAAAAGTTCTCAAAGAAATCGAAGAAATATTTGTTGATTCTCTATCTATAGAGATAAATTGGCTAAGATTGACATGGACTTGAAGGATAGTGCAATTTAGTTGATACTCAATCCAAGCTCTCATTCCAATCATTTTACAAAAACTAGATTCTTAGTAGATCTTTAGGTAGAACTACTAAAGGAAGAAGCTAGAATAAAGGAAAGATTAATTGATATACAAAATATGATACTTCCCTAAATGTAAATTATGCCAAAAGAGAATGGATCATGCAAGGACACAAGTCAAGGATACAGATCTATCAGTTGAAGATCACATGTATGAGTTATTAATAGAGCTTGAGATTGATCTACACATTTTGAAAGTGCTACAAGATAATTGGGATAAGACTTTGTCTATTATTTTGAAGGTACACTGTGATTTTCTTTCTCATTTTGGCATGACCTTGTAAATTTATTTTGGCATTTGTAACAAAAAAAGGGGGAAGTATATAAAGGGGGAAAGTACAAAAAGGGGAATAGATATGTACATATTTGTATACATATAAAGAGAGATATGTATGGGAAGAAGAAAATATGTACAGAAAGAAAGATAATTTTGAAAAATCAAAAACAAAGTTTTCAGTTCAACCAAGTTGCAAAGTCTTCAATGCAAATTGAGCTACACAAAAGAGCATACTCAAAGGGGGACCTTGACTGAAGAAATCTTTAATTTCAAATCTTGTGCATGATAAGTGTTTTTTTCACTAATGCCAAAGGGGAAGATTGTTAATCTCATGGCACGATATATATTGTCAATTAGTGTCAAAACACTTAGTCATAATGAAAAGATAGAAGTAACTAAGTGATTAGTTTGTAGTGTTAACTAAGCTTATAAAGGAACAAAGATAAAATTGTTAACCTAACATGAAGTTGTAGTGTCAACTAAGTTGATAGTTCTTACCAAGTTGTAGTTTCAACCAAGTTGATAATCCTATCGGGCTCCAGTGAGAACCGAATCAATAGAATATTTTTGTTCCAAGATGATGCTCAATTAGCAAAGCTATGTGAACTAAGTCACAATCGTCAATTGAGTGTTGCCTAAGCATCTTCAATATTTCTCAAGTAAGTCATTGGACTCGCGTTACAACACTAAGCTGACTTGGTAATTTTTTTTGGAACTTATTTTGTTGTAGCCAACCTATGAAGAAATTACTTAGATGGATATAAGTATGAGGTATTTTGTTTATAAAAATATATCATATTATATCAAAAGTTGAAGAAAATTGAATAGAAGTGAATATGGAAGAGAAAAATATCTAGAAGGCTACAAGAAGCATAACATGAGACTCATCTATCATAGTCTTGTGATCAGTTTACTTCAAAGGATCCTCATCAACAATTAGAGTTTCATTTTAGAGATCAATCCAATGATCCATCCTAACAGGTGCATTAGTCTCAAATCTTTTAACAAGGTGGATCTAACAATCCTTTGCAGAAACTCCTAACATAGTACATACATTGTATTGTATTTAAATCCTTTCAAAAGGTGGACCAAGTAGTCCTTATTACTATTAACCAATAGATTGCAAGAAGTGATCAATTGTGAGCCTTAGTAGGCCAACTTTATTACTACAGTAGTGAATTATTGTGGGTGTCATCCCCATCCCAGTTTTACCTTCTACTTGTAGGGTTTCTAAGTTATCAAATATTGTGTTATGGTGTTGTTACTTTACTGCTTTATGTTTCTTGCATGAAAATAGATTAGATAACATAACAAAGTGGATTAAGAGAAAGAAGTTTAAGTGGTTCCTAATTCACACCCCCCCCCCTTCTCAGTCACCTAGCTTTCATCACATTTCCAACAAAATGATCTCATTGATATGAAGCAAAATGGAGTCCAATTTACTTGGTCCAACAATAGACTAGCACATAATCTCATTCAACTTAGATTTGATAGGGTGCTGCTCTTGGATGATTGGGACATTCTTCTTGACACCTCTCTCCAAGGATTCCATAAGACTATCTCAAATCACTCAATACTTCTATTCAATTTACAGAGAAAACATCCTAGCAAAATGAATCCTTTTGGTATGAAATAATGTAGTATTCTCATCCTCATTTTGGGGAATTTATTGAAAGGTGGTGAAGTATTAGGGTCCAAGATATGTCTATATTTCAAACATCTAAGAAATTTTAAAATGTCATAAAGGAAGTGGTATCTTGGTACAAATCTTCCTTTGGAGATACCTTAAAAAAAAAGGAGATAGAAGGAAAACTTGAAGTATTTTAGGAGAGCAAGGTGAATGAGTATCTTGCACTTTCCACACATAAGGACAAGCAGAGTTGGATGAAGAAATGGAAACAAGTGGTTGAAAGGCAACAAGTCTTCTAGAAATAGAGATCTTAGATTCAATGACTTATTGAAGGGGATAGGAAGATGACTTTCTTCCATAGATCAGCTTTGAAACACAAGAAGAGGAATACTATTAGAAATCTAATTGATAGTAATAATATTGAGTTGACAGACAAGGACAATATTAGGTGATGGACCACCACACTAGGAAATGTATAATCCTCCCCAACTATAGATTGACCCAATGATGAAGAATGAATTAATAATGATTATTAACCTGGTGCTTGATGAGAGGAAAAATCAAAATTTCATAAGGAAAATTTTCAAAAAAGAGGTTAGAGAAGAATTTTTTTCTATTGGAGCTTTCAAGCCCCTTGGCCAAGATGGGTTCCCTCTACTTTCTTCCAGGACTTCTGGAAGACAATTAAATATGATCTTATTCATGAAGCTATTGAGTTCATTAAAATGTGTAGAATACTAAAAGAGTTGAATAAAATCTTTATCTTTTTGGTACCCAATGTTGCTAATCCTACTTGACTGGAAGAATTTAGACTTATAAGTCTATGTAATACTATCTATGAGATTTTATCCAAGGTTATAGTAAATCACATGAAGCTTATTCTTAGCAAGGCTATAAGCCTCACACAAAATGCCTTTTTCCCTATTCACCAAACTCTAGATGTGGTTATCACCTCTCATGAGGTTCTCCATTCAATGGAAAAATATGGGAACACAACTATGACAATGAAACTTGATATTTCAAAAGACTATGGTAAGGTGAGGAGAGAATTTATATTTAACAATATAAGGAAATTTGGTTTTGGAGAGAAGTTCCTGTTATTAAAAGGGGAAATGATTAATATAGTCTGATTCTCATTCTTGACCAATGGTTCTCCGAGGCAATTCTTCCTTGTTGGGAGTTTTATGTCCTTATCTCTTTATTATAATGATCGAAGTCCTAGGGAGAAATATTTTGGCTATAGTTGCTAGAAGAGATTTAGTGGCTATCAAATTGGCTACGAATCACCCACCAGAGATCTTGCAACAATTTGTGGATGATACTTTTTTGTACAAATTATCCTCCATTAGAGAATTTAATGCCTAGAAAAAAAATTGAATAGGTATGCTCAAGTATTAGGATAACATATTAATTATCAGAAAAGTAAGCTCTATTTCTTCTATACTAATTTTTTTTTGAAGCTAAGAAAATAGTAGGGATATGAACTGTTAGGTTGTGAGTCACCCTGACACTCATCGGGGTCTCCCCCTTATGGTCAACAATGTAACCCCTCAATTTTGGAATACGGTGGTGGAATGAATGCAACAAAAATTGGCTAGTTGTAAAGGAAAGGTCTGCAACAATGCTAGGAAATTACAATTCATAACTGTCTCTCTCCAGGGAGTTCCTATCTATTTTATGTATTTATTAAAACTATCTAGTCATTTTAGAGACATCATTAAAAAAAATCAGTGGAACTTTTTATAGTCAGGCATGGAGGAGAAGAAGAAAGTAAGTCTCATTAGCTAGGAGAAATTTTTCCAACCTAAATGTCAAGGATATTTGAATCAAAGGAGATTAGGGGATTCAAACAAGGTCCTCATAACAAAGATGGGTTGCAGACTAGCTCAAGATTCAATGACTTGGTGCTGAATTATGAGAGCAAGATAAATTGGTGAGGGACCTCATAATCAACCTCTTTATAATGAAGGTCTACCAATTAGATCAATAATATGGACCAATATTACTAAGGTTAAGAAAAACATGAGGTAGGGAATCGGGTGGAACATAGGTCATGGGAAGTTGGTCATATTTTGAGAAGATAGATGGATAGGTTATTCTCCCCATATTTGCACAAAGTTTTATGGACTAAGGGAGAACTAGGTAAATAATTATTTTTTCCAAGGTGGCCAATTATTTAAAAAATAAGGAATAAAATGTTTTTAACATGGGTAATCTAAATATGATGGAAAAATATCTATATGCAAAGTTGGGATCCCTTTTGAAACAAACCTAAATTCCCTCCTTCCCAAATATTGATAAACATATATGGGACAAAAACCCAAGTGGAGAATTCAGTGTCAAATCGGCATACAATAGTATTATCGGGGAGGTTGGGGCCTTCGAATGGAGGATTGTTTAGCAATCTCACTTTCTCTAAAAGATCAATTTCTTTTGGTGGTCTATTATGCATAATATCATACTCACAATTGATAAACTTAAAAGGAATGACTTTAAAATGGTGAATAGGCTTGTTCTCTATAAAAAGGAGGAGGAGACTATTTCCCACCTTCTAATTTATTTCTTTTATTCTTCTTAGATCTAGAATGAACTATTTAATCAACTAGGGATATATTGGGTTCTAAATAGAGATACTCATTAATTTATACTTGGATAGAGATGTCCCTCCGATCATCCCCTTATCAAATTGATATGGAAAGTCATCCCACCCTATGTTTGTTGGAACATGTGGAAAGAGACTAACAATCACATTCTCAGGTATAAATTTTCCCCTCTTGAGGTTGTTTCTAGAATAACAATGGGACTGATTAAAGAATATGATCTTATGTGGAAGTGGAAATTTCCTCCTCAACTCCCCCCCATCCCCCATACACAAACAACTAGATAGGTGTTGGGAAAAAATATGAGACATCTCACATTTAGTGGAGAAAGTGGATAGTTCAAAGACCCAAAAAATATTGTGAACCAAATGGATGTCACCCCCCACCCCTACCCAAATTGGTGGAAACTAAATTTTGATGGATCAAGGAGTGAAGGGGCTTCTACTAGGGGTGTTATCTAGGATGAGCACATAGTGTGCATTAAGGGATACTCAGGGAAATGTGGGAAAGTCCCCACCAATGAGGTAGAAGCAATGGGTCTTCTTTGGGGTTTGGAGATAGCTAGTAGCATGGGAATTCAAAATTTCATAATAGATGGAGATTTAGTATTAGTTATTGAAGGCATTAAAGGGGTGATTCAGATGATTTGGCATGCCACATCCATGATAAGGACACACAAACTCTTTTAAGTAGATTTAAGGAATTTTAGATACAACATGTGTATAGAGAAGGGAATTAGGTGGCAGATAGCCTGATAGGGTATGGACATGAGGTTAGAGATCTCCAAGTGTGGGAATGGGAGTACAACCTATTGATGGTGATAATAATGCTAGTTCAAAAAGAAAACCTTTTCAATTAATGATGAGTGCATTATTTTAAAAAGATATGGTTGGCCTTGTCATTATTGTGATGTACCTTATGATGGATTTAGCAAGGGTTATAAATGATATGATGGCTTTTGGTATAAGGAAGCTAATTTTGGTAGAAGATTTGGTGATAATAAATTTAACAAGGGTCTATTATTTATTCAAGTTACTAATCATGGCTCTTTATGGGAAGAAAAGGATTACTGTTGAATGCAAGATTTGTGATGATATTTTACAATCCCAAAGGACGAAACTTTCCAAATACCAATGGTTTATTTTATGAGAAAATTATATAAAGGTGATGACTTGGCAACATAGGAATTAAATTAATTTTGAATTAATTTATGGAAATCCCATGTGTTTTCAAAAAGGTATAGGCCTTTATTTAAGATATCAAGAAAGAAAGGGTATAGGCCCTAATTTGTGCTTTTAGGCAAGAAAATACTTGAATCTAGTTTCTTTGTGTAGAGTATTGAGGTTTGTGGGTGGTATGGCTCTAGAGATGAAAGAGGGGGAGGAGAATCTAGTTTTTGATCTTAGAGAAGAAGAAGCCATGGAGAGTGTGAATGCTTGGATTGAGCCACCTAGAACTGAAGAGGTTGTTAGTAGAGATAAGGTGGCATGGATGTATATGAAGGAAGGTGGGCTAATTTTGTTCACAAAGAGTATTAAATGACATGATGAGAAGGTGACCTAATAGTTTTTGGATTCCTAAAAGAGCCATTGGGTGAAAATTAATGGTGTTCCATTTGAGATTATGGAGGAGATTATCATAATGCAATTGGCCTAGCCATGAAAGGTATTTAAGATTAAGGAAGAAACTAAGGGTTGTAGATGAGAAAAGCCTATAAAACTTTTCTAACCTAAAGAATCTCATGTTCATTTTCACGGGGATTTTCTTACAAAAAGTTACCTGAGTTATGGGACATGTTCTGCTACATTATCATGAGATACATAACCATAAAACACATAGTCAAGGTGTGTGACTATTACCACTTCCACATCCTTAACCACTTTAGGAATAGGTAATGTAATCTCCTATCCTTAAATATTATTACATCTTATGGAAGATTGTGTATGGAATATTCATAAGAAGCAAGAGGAGAGTAAAAACTACATTGTCTACCACCAAGCCTTAATTTACCAATAGTATAAATTTTACCAAAGTCTTCATTGGTAGATCTTGAGCCTGAGCTCTTCCCTCCTCAAAATCACTAAGCTTGCCCAAATATTGACCCCATCTACTAAAACTCAAGTTTATAGGAAGCCTTCTACTACAACTAGAAAGATAAAAATGGCAAAAATTGAGGTCCTAAATGTGGAAAGTGCTAGAACTACTTCTAGGAAGGGCACTAATAAGATGAACAATAACTTTAGAGAAAATAAAATCCTAGCCACCCCTAATAAGGGAAAAAAATGATAATTCTGAGTCCACTAATAATTCACAAAATAAAATTGGCACTAGACCTAAAAGAAAAGCCACTAGGAGGAACTATGGGGAGTGGGAGGATGATGAGATTGGTAGTGAAGGGGAGGATGTCAAATTCATGAAAGACGATCAAGATAGCCCTATGCCCTCTTGGGCATTTCATGCTTATAAAATTAGAGCCATTGCTTCTTATTCTAGGAAAGAAGGGATAATGGGTGAGCATGATACTATTACTTTACTGATTAGAATGGTGAATTTGGGTAGCCAGACTCAAGGGGGGGTTCCTATTGGAAGTTATGAATAGAAATGTGTGAACATAGCTAGAGATGATATTTAGAAGGAGAGAAGCACCATGGCTAAAATTGATAAAGCACATAGTATCCCAAATTTTGCTAAGCTGGAGGAATCAATCACTAGCCTCATTAAGAAGAATGTGGATTTGAAGGATAAATTTGACATGGTTACTAAATTTTATGTGTGGGTGATGCATTCAGAAATGACTACCCTTTACCTACTATAGGAAGGAAAAGAGGAAAACGATGATATATTTATGGAGATGGCTCGATCATTGTATGAATTCCTAGAGGATGATTAGTTGTGTGTGCTTCTTGAGAACCCGCAAAATTAGAGCAAAGAGAGTTAACTCATGCTTTTGTGCTTTCTCTTTTTCCTTTTTTATGATAATTAGTTTTTAGTTAGCCTAGGGGGTGTTTTTGTTGATATTTACTGGACTTGCTTTATGCCCACTAAGTTTTACTAGGCCAGTTACATGTACAATTTTGTAATTAGTAGTAGTAGTAATTATAAAAATATCTTATCTTTGGGGTTTTTTATATTAAGGAAGGGTGTTGGTTAATCATATGGTAATGACTTTTGACTTTTTTTGGCTTTTTTGCTTTTCTGTTCTGGGTCAGACCCCATTTTGGTTATTTTTTAATATATAAAATAATGGAGTTTCCTCCATGCTTAAAACCACTCTTCTTGAAACTCCATTGACAAAACCTTCAAAAAATTATTATTCCTTATGAAATATTCATTATAAATATCCTTAATCTCATTAATTGATGAGTGGGAGGTATGTTTCACAATAAGTCAAATTATGATACTCTTATTAAGATTCAATTATGTAGTTCTTTTAGTATAAATCATTTACTCATTTTTCATTATTAGTTACTCACATGAACCCATCTCCCATGCCAAATAATTGCACACTTATCACTTGATGTATCTAGGTTATTCTCACTTAGGTGAAGTATCAACACTTCTAGAGAGGTCACCCATCCTAGTACTACTCCTTCTTAATCGTGCTTGACTATAGATTTTTCTCTATGCTTCATCCTATTCTATTTACAGCTCCATTTGAAAACCTTAATATTATGTAGAGGATAGGGTTGGGACAAAGTAGAGAGAATGAACATTCATTAGTTTTACAACATCTTATGTGAAGATTCTATTTAGAAAATTAGGTGAGGATATTATGTAGGGGTAGAGTTAGGCCAAAGTAGAGAGAAGGGACATTCATTAGTTTTACAACATCTCATGGGAAGAGCCTACTTAGAAAAGACAACTCTAATAATGACATATGTTCTCCAATGGGTGGGGAGAATATCAAATTCAAATTTTAGATCTTCCTAATGAATAATATTTTTATCTTTCATAGTGTCCTTGAAGGTGAAAACTTTGGCAACCCATTTTTGTCCAAGCAACCTTGTAGGAGTGTCGAGGGTTTATTACCTTTTTTGATATTTCAACATAGTGGTTTGTTTCCACACAGGGAACCATCTAGTTCAACATATCTCCTATCCACAAATAAGTGTAATATATTTGTAGATTGTCCAAACAGACTTAAATACATTAGACCCCTTAATATTAATATTAGCATTAATTGTAAGGAGATCAAGATTGTTAAAGCCTATCCAATCTTTACCATGGTAGGGGGAAGCCTTGGAAAATTTGTGCCTGATAAGTCTCTTCCATGGTTCATTGTCAACTGTGGCCTTTTCTATCCACTTAATAGCTAGAGAAATGTCTTGGGTCCTAAGATCATTTAGCCCAATACCACCCAATTCTTTAGGTTGACTGTATCATTTCCAACTGACTACATGTATGGTCTTGTTGTTGTTCCCTAACCAAAGGAAATTATTGATAGATATTTGGAGAATTTCAAACTCATTCATGGTGAACATACATGAAAAGGACAAATACACAAAATATGAGGGTAGAATCTTTTGAAATATCTACAATCTCCCTGCCAATGAGAGGTATTTACAATCCCATTTATTAAGTTTGGTTTCAATTTTAGTTTTGATCCAATCCCACATACTCTTTAGATTAGGGTTGACAGCAAAGGGAATCCCCAAGTACCTAACTATGTGGGTTGGACCCCCCATTGAATGTCCATATTGTTTCCAAAGTCGCTAACAAGTCTTATGACTTAACCTCTTTAGCAAGAAGCCAACAACTAAGGGGTATCTATTCAGCCAAATTTTCCTGAGTCACAATCTCTACCTCATCCATTTTCGATGATAGAGCCTTATACTCAACAAGACTTGGTCCATGTTGGACCCTTTTAAGAACCTTTCAACTTTACCAATAGAACAAGGGCCTATTGATGATCAATCATATATTATGTTTTAAAGAAACTAAGAAATTTTAAATGTTCAACACATCAAATTTTCACAATCCATCAAACCAGATAGCTCCTTTGCATTGGGTTATAAGCAATTTTTTAAATTTTTTTTACATTGAATATATTTTAGGCTGCACTTTGCAATATGTCATCCATATAACTTTTCAATTAAGATATATAAATAATAAATATTTAATAACAATATAAATTTATCAATTTAAAATCATGGAAGAAACTGTCGATAAAATATGCTTATCAATTAAAGTATATAAAATTATTAATATTTAGTTGGGATATATATTACATAGAAGACATCATCTATACAACTTGCTCATCAATTAAAATATTCTTGAATTATCTATATTTTAGAAAATCTATGTAAATTAAACTTGAGATATCATTTAAAGAAACAAAAGAAAAAATGGAAGACTTTACTCTTAAGTAAAAATTTATATTTGTTTTATATATATAGAAAAAACGAAGAATAACCTAAATTTCCCTTTACACTTTTTGTAACTATCACATGGTTATTTTCTTATGGCTTTTGACAATATTTTTTGTCATGGCTCTTTTGAAAAACTTTAAGAGGGCTTATTTTTATTTATTCTATTCTTTGTGAAAGGAAAGGGTTTCTTCATTTGTGTCTATAAACACTATGAGAGCTTTTATTGAGATGTTTCCTAAGAATTTCTTGTGAGTCATTAACCCTGACTTCTATATCCTAGATTTGAGGGTTTTAGCTTTGTATCTCTTATAATGAAAACTTCAAACATGTGGCTTAATACGTGTAGATGTGAGCATAACATCCTTTATAATGTTCCTTCATTTTCTAAGGTATAATAATATTTATTATTATTCCAATAATTGGTTCAATTGACTTTTGATACTTTACCATTTATTATACATTATTACATATTTATTTTAGAAAATTTATGTAAAATGAAGTTGAGATGTCATTTAAAGAAAAGAATCTTTATATTCATTATACACATAAAATTACTTCAAATATAGATAGTCATAAATACCAAATTTTACATCAATCGAAAATAAATAAATGTATTGCAAATATCTTTTTAAGAAAATAAAGCTAAAAGATCTCATTCTTAACTAAGAAAATTATATTTGTTTTATATCACCAAGAAAGAAAGAAAAGGATGCTTCAAATATTGATAAGGATAAACACCAAAATCTTAATTAGATTTTCTACATCAAAATAAATTAATAATCAGTTTCACAAATATCTGTGGACTTTTGTTGCACTCTCTCTCCTTCATATTTCCACTCAACTTACAGAAAACGATTGTGGTTATTTAAGTACAGACAAACCCCACGGGAAGCGATGATACATGAACACAGGCACTACTATTAAAATCAATCGGAACAATACAGACGTGACGTGAACTTCTCGGGTCACGCACGTTGAAAGAGGAGGACAGATATTGGGAATAAACAACTATATGTGGTTCGCTCTATGTGGACTGTTATAGAGATGAGTAGGCAGGCGAGGAGAGGCCAAAAGGTGGAGAGGAACTTGCCTACGAATGGAGATTTCATATTTCTCACTCATGTCCAAATCTCCGGGTTCCTGGCCACATGGAAGCGACCATTCAAATGCATGAATAAAACTTGCAAGTGCAAATTGTATCATACGGAGCCCCAGATTATATCCCGGGCACATTCTTCGCCCTGCCCCAAACGGTATTATTCGAAAATCCCGTCCATCCAGATTCACCGGATTCTCCACAAAACGATCCGGATCAAACTCCAGCGGCTTCTCCCACGCTTTCGGATCTCTCGCTATGCTCCACACGTTCACCATCACATGCGAATTGGGCGGAATGTAATGCGCCATTATTTCCCGTGATGATTCTGGTGATGTGTGCGGCAGCATCAGCGGCGTTGGCGGGTGCAGACGGAGAGTTTCTGTTACAACCGCTTGTAGATATTTCAGCTGAGGAAGATGAGATTCTGTTACTCTCTCTTCCATTCCGACAACTGAATCCACTTCGACCCTCACTTTGCTCATCAGATGAGGATGGCGAATCAACTCGGCCATCGCCCATTCGACCGTCCGCGTAGCCGTGTCGGTTCCCGCCGCCATCATGTTCTGCAAAAATAAGCAAAGGTGAGATTTTTATGGTAAAAGGATCAGATTCTTACTGAAGATAAAAGGGTTGCGGTGCCTACCAGTAAAATCCCTTTGATGTTAGACTCGGAAAGCTGTCGGCCATCTGATCCAGCAGAATTATATTTGAGCTGGTACAAAATCTGTAGAAAATCCTTGTTCCCGTCGTCATCACTGGACAAAGGCATCTGCCGCTGTTCTTCAATCTTTTTCACCAGAAATCCATCAAGGCGCTTCTGCAGGCTCTTCAATCCGTCAAGAGAGCCGCCAAGGCCAATCCGCTCTAAGAAAGGAACGAAATCCCCAATCCGAAAATTACCAGCCGTTCTCAAGAAATCATCCATTAGCACCCTGAAATGCTCCGCCTCCGCATTATTTTCGTCGAAGAGTCTCATCCGGAAAGTCATCTGTCCAATAACATTACAAGTAAAGACATTAACAAAATCTCCCACATTTACAGCACCCTGTTTAAAGATGGAGGCGAGAACCAGCGCCATCTCTTCTTCTCGGGACTCCCGCCACTTGTCAAGACATTTGGGGTTCAAGAGGTGGAAAATGCAGAGCTTTCGTAGGGAAGGCCACTGGGAAGACCAGGTGATGTCGCTTCTGTTGTAGAGGAGAATATCCGCCGCCATTGCGCCGCCGCGGGGTCTGTTTGAGAAGTCGGAATCGAAGGTCTTGAGAATGGCAGTAGCGGCCTCCTGAGAAGAAGCAACAATGGCGGGAGTGGTGCCCAGTTTCAGATACATGAGGCCGCCGTAGCGCCTGGAAAGAGCGTGAAGGGACTGGTGGGGATTCGAACCGAGGTCCAGCAGGTTGCCCAAAACAGGCAGTCCTCGTGGCCCCGGAGGCAGCTTTGCCCTAATTCTTCCATTGAAGAAGTAGAGACAAGTTACCAGTGCTATGAGAGGAAGAGTCGCTAGGGAAACTGAGAACGATGAGAAGAGCTTGGAAGCATCCACAGGCATTTGACTCATTTCCATCTTGCTGTTTGTTCCCATTAACGCTTGGGTCGACTTATATAGAAAGGAAGAGGGCAGAACTCGAATTGGACAGTAACGCGTGTCGAGAGACGAGGGGCTCAGCATGAATGCTGTATTTTCTGAGACTTTCTAATGGCGGTCAAGGCATCTGTTCCCATTTCAAAGCTCGGCGCAACTGTCAACGACCCGAAAGCCAGTTAATGCGCCACATGCGATGGCCGCCCGATATGTCAATATTATCTGCCCCGGCTTAGAATTTTATTCCTACCCATATACACATTCCACCTTCCGAGGAGACGATTAAGATATCGCCTTACCAGTTTCACACTACACCTTCCCAAATGTTAAACACTTGCACCCGGAAGGGTTCAAGGCGTGTCAGTCAATAGGATAGTGAAAGCAAGATATAAGTATATATTAATATCATAGAAATAAATATATAGCAATATAAATATTTATTAAATTATTTTGGAATAAAAGTTAGGAATTGAATGATTTAAAAATATATTACTTTTATCATTGTAAAAAAATTATGTAGAGTTTATGGAAAAATTAAATATTATTTTGGAATAAAAGTTAGGAATTGAACTATTTAAAAAATATATTACTTACATCACTAAAAAAACATGTCGAATTTAATTTTAACTTTGGAATAAAAAATTAGGAATTGAATTATTTAAAAATATATTACTTACATCACTAAAAAATATGTAGAATTTAATTCTAATTTTGGAATAAAAGTTAGGAATTGAATTTAAAAATATATTACTTACGTCCACTAAAAAAATGTAGAATTTATGGATAAATTAAATATTATTTTAGAATAAAAGTTACCAATTGAATTATTTAGAAATATATTACTTACATCACTAAAAAAAATATAGAATTTATGGAAAAATTAAATATTATTTTAGAATAAAAATTAGGAATTGAATTATTTAAAAATATGTTACATTACTAAAAAATTAAATATTATTTTGGAATAAAGGTTAGGAATTGAATTATTAAAAAAAATATTACATCACTATAAAAATACGTAGCATTTATGGGAAAAAAAATTAAAGAGATCTCGTGTATTTTTAAAATTATTTTAAAAAGTATAAAGATTGAAATGAAATAAATTATAGAACAACCACAAAGAACTTAGAATTATGAAAAAAAAAATTATTAAAAGTATTTATTTGAATAATCCAAAAAACAATGTTTAAAAAGTATTTATTTGAACTTATAGGTAGGAGACTCTAGTTTTTGCCCAATTTATCCTATTACTATTTTTTGGGAAAGATACCAAAACATTAATGAATGTTAAATTTATAGTCTCAAAATATTTTTATATTTGAATGCTATTTTTTAATTGGTTATAACAAATTTTCCTAGTGGTTTTAAATTTTTTTTTTTTAAATTAATTAATATTATTGTTTATTCATCTATTTAAAGTAAGATGATTTAAATGAAAGAGGCCATTACCAAAAATTTTGCATTAAAAATATGAATGCCCAATTTGTCCTATTACTATTTTTCTTTTGGAAATATACCAAAACATTAATGAATGTTAAATTTTAGTCTCAAAATAGATATTTTTATATTTGAATGCTATTTTTTAATTGGTTATAACAAATTTTCCTAGTGGTTTTAAACAATTTAAAAAGAAAAAATCAATTAATATTATTGTTTATTCATGTATTGAAAGTAAGATGGTTTAAATGAAAGCGGCCATTCCCAAAAATTTAGCATTAAAAATCTGAATATTATTGTTTGCCATCTATTAAAAGTAAGGTCATTTAAATGAAAGAGAAAGGTATTTAATTTTTATGCTTAGTGGTTCATATGCAATCATCAAATTGTTGGACATTAATATGTTGCTATCCCTGAGAAAAAAATTTATAAAGATCATCAAGGATTTAATTTGTTCTATGTTTGCATTATATTGTTTCAGGAGGGTAGAGAACTGTATTTCTTCAACTGTGTAAGAGTTTACGGTTTATATTGTGCTTTCCATTAGTTTTTTAAAGTTTTCCAAGTAACTATATTGTCAATAATATATATTTTTTGTTTTCTCAGTTAGCTTTGAGACCGAATGATACATTTCCCTTAAAGCACAAAATCTCTCTAGAACCAGTAGCAAGGGAACGTAGATAAGATAGGGTTTCCACTAGGGTTCTAATTATTCCATGTCCACTAGGTCACCCATTGGGCTTGAGCTTATATAGAAAGTTTCTAGGAGAGGTAACTTTTCTTAGTACCCCAAGATCTTTTACCAAATGCACAGGTTTCACTAACTTGATCATCATGATTGAGGATAAAATTGCACTTACAGAGAATTTTGAGAAGTTTGGCATGAATGGGAGCACATGAAAAAAACCTTGGGCTAAGATAGGTTTACAAAAATCAGATTGTAGAGGTGCAGATTTGTATGAATCCTTCGTATCTTTCATCTCTGTCTCCAATTTATTTTTCCTTGTATATTTTCGGTTTATGTTGGATTGTTATAGGATGGTGCTATAAAGATGTATGGTGGAGCTTATCTTGCTTAAAGCTAGAACTCTATCTTATGGCAGAAAATGTGTTGAAATTGATAAGGAAAAATGGCTGAAGGATGTTGTAATTGTGGCCTATGTAGATACATGGGATTCTACACCTTCTTTGGTGAGTTGTATAGAGTGGCTCCAGGAGAACTGGGATTTTTGAAAGGTTGCTGACAGGTATTTCTTATTTTTTTATTCATTTTAAATGTTTGAATTCTCCTACAGGTAACCTACTTTGGTAACAAGTTGAAAATGCCTATGAATGACTAGAAAAGGAAAGAAGTTGATCATTAAACACCTCAATAGGACATAGGTTCCCATTCTATACTTCATCACAATCATAGATTTTAAGCTCCTCTGTCCAAGCTTTAACTTGCTCTTCTCCAATTGAAATTCTTGATGTCGGATGCAACCTATCACCTCACAGTAGCCAAAGTCATTCAATATTGAACAAGTTTGAAAATGCTTTTTCCATTATATGGAACCAAAATGTTGGGGTCTCATGAAAGAGACTATCTAGAAGATGGTTAGTAAAGGGTAAAACAATATGAAATAGTGTTTTCTTGCCTTTGTTGGACGTTGTGCATTTATATGCCTTAGGTTGCATTTACAGTACAAACCAATGCCATTTTCATATAAAAGCTTTACTTTACAACTAGATTGTGCAAAGAAGCTATCTACAGGATAGTCATCTAGTCATTCAACTGCCCATTATTTATATGCCTTCCCCACCATGCTCCCTTCTATAACCTTTTACAACACCATATGCTCTGACATCCAAACAAGGGAGAAGATTCATACGAAATGGGTTTTTCCTCTCAAGCACAGTCTCATTTTGGAGGTGGGAGATTCGAAAGCAAAAATTCTTGTTGGTTCAATGCTTTTCATGAGTAAGGAAACATCTTTGGGTGTGCTTTATTTTTAATCAAGAGTATATATTTTCTGTATATTTTTTGGAACAAAACTGTACCATACTATCTCATTTTTGAGTCTATGGTTATTGTATAAACAAAAATCAATTCCCAAAATTGTACCAATCATTAAATTAATTCATAATTTAACAACCAAATCACGACAACTGTTATCTATTTTCAAGGCTATGTTTTGCAACTTCACACAAATATATTCTGGAATGTAATTAAAGAATAGAACTATTTTAGGATGGTGCAAAACAAGCTTACTCTATCTTTAAAATCTTTCTTTTCTTTAGTGTCGTAGTTGAAGCAAATGAACAAATGTGTTATTTTTAAAATAGACATGGCACTATGATTTTGGCAACATCTACCACTGTTTGTTTATCACTTGTCATATATAATTATGGAATATCAAATTCTGTATGCTATGCATCGTATCCAGATGGGGTCCAGCTGGGCAAAGGGGGGGGAAATTGGACCTCCCTAAGGAAACAACATAACTCCCGGCAACTATAGTTAGTTATAAATCAAATTTACATAATATTGATTACATTGAAAATAAATAAATATATCAAAGTCAACATTAAGATTACAGAATCAGTACAAACAACACTACATCTATGGACAACTTTGTACATCAAAAAACATTTTTCTCAAAACAAGATAAAAATATTGTTACTGATATTGGCTACAAATGTATGCTTTCTAGTGGGTAGATTCTAGTACCTTAGGTATGTTTCAGTTATGTCTGAAATAGACTGCTCTTCAATTTTGAGACTTCAATCACACAGCTAGTTTCAAACCATTGCAAATTCTAAAACATTATACATATTTTTATTTTATCATGAAGTTGATAGTTTTTGAAAAAAAAAATTAATATATTTACAAGCCTTCAAAATAGTTTGTTATGACATTTTATAGATCAAAGCCACAGTTTTCTCTCTAAATTACCTCCAAAATTCACCCAACTTGTTTCAACAAGAATCAACATATGTTGATTTCCATTCGTTTTCAATCTTATCAATTTCCATGTGGGCAATAAGGATACTAATGCAAGCTAACAATGAACTTAAGAAGCTTCTACATTAAAAAATATTTACTATTCCTCAATACAATGAATAGCGTTACAACAAGCACTTGCACCTTTTAAAAAATTGACACCTTACTATTTCATTAACAAATCAAGAGGTAGGGACTCCAACTCCACCAGAGACCTTGTTAAAGAGTGTATTTATTTGAATACACCTATTGTTCTTGTGCCATTTGAACTCGTGAGGTGATCTTGTATCTCCTACCCCTTTTTTGTGAATATGTATCTTTAAAATTTAGATTAATGAAAAAGGCCTATTCATAAAAAAAAATACCTATTTTATTATGAAGGTTTTACAATGAGTTATGAATATAAATATACATAAGTTTTCAAAATAAATTAATAATAATGCTATGAATAAACTTATGAGATTAATTTTTATTATTAAAAGTATAAAAATAGAACAATTTCAATATAGTTTATTGTAATATTAAAAGACTATATTAAAATATTAAGAGTTACATTTAGTTTTATCTCTATTTAGAATTTTAGTATAATATAATATTATAATTTTCTAAAAACATTTAATTATTTCTATTGAATAAAATAAAATAATTTGTTCACAATTATTTCATTTATTTTTTCTATTAAATATTATACACAAACACTATGAAAAGAAAATATTTTTAAATATTAATTTTTTAGTATATTCATGTTTTTAAAAATTAGTGTGGTTGATAAAATGTTAGAAAACAATTGTGTTTACCTCTATCTTTTAAAAGAAGAATTAAATATTTGTGTTTTTAACTAAAAATTATCAAAAAATAAAATAAAATTATGAACCAAACTTGGCAAGATTTCTAGCTCATATTTCCACCTCACAAAACTATATTCATTGAATGGTATGTTTGTTATTTTGGATAGATTTTCATTTCTTATCTTTTAAATGTGTGCATGATATAATTTGTGTAAGAGCTTATTAGATAATGGAATTCAAGAAAAGTTTAATCCCTTCAAGAGAAATGATAACATTAGGACTTATGGTGGTATTAGATTTCACATCTTTTTGGAAGGGCAAGGGAGATAGTCAAACCTAAGCAAAACATTTGAATGTTTTGTTTATGAAGAGTTAATTTGCATGTCTTGAAGTACAATTTTGGATGGTTTTAAGAGTCAATATGAGTAAAGATGGGTATAGTTGATCTAATATTATATTCACAAGTTATTATATTTAATCAAAGGTTAGTCTATTGACAATGAAATGTATTTTCTTTAAATGTAATTTCAAATGTGGAAATGACAGAATTACAAATCAAATAGTATTGTTCCCAGTTAAAAAATAAGAGCATATATCATTAGAAGCATGATGTGGTTACTTCAATCTATTTAAACATTAAAAAATATATAAATATAATGGATTTAAAACTACTTGGTACCATCATTAATCAAATCTATAAAAATAGAGACAAAGTTTGATAGGGTAGATTTTATTTTTTAATACATTTTGAGATTACTATTTATGACATAGTTAACTAAGATTTTATAAAACTCATTTGAGTACACCTCAGTTAGTCTGGCTAAAGGAATAAGAATATAAAAATAGAAATATGTATTCTGGAATTGTTATTCTAGAATAGAAAATAAGAATATGTATGGCTATTCTTGTTTGGTTTAGTTAGAATTTGATGGGGAATTCACTGACTCAAAAATTTATGTTTTTTAAAATAAATAAAACTGGAATAGGAATACGTATTCCAATTCCACCTATTTAGGTGGAATTGCAAATGTTCATTTTTGGGCCAAAATTGGAATATGTATTCCTATTCAAGTAAAAGCACAAACCTGTGTCACCCTTTTACAAAGGAAGAGGCTAACAAAAGTATAGTTGTTCACCTTCAATGACATAAAACTATTATTATTTAGAATTTGAAAATGAAGTAAACTAATGAAATGTGTAGGAATGGATGAGGTTTAGGATTATAATTTTTAATAATTATTTGGAATAATAAATTGTATATTTTTCTATTTTTTTAAGATAACTTTTAGTTGCTGAAATATACTAAAAATTAGGGGTCTAGTTCCCACCACAAAATTATATGGAAACAAACTTATTTCCCTATGATTTCAAATTATATTATATATAACATATGTACCTAGAAAAATAAAAAATAAAAATCGGCTTTAGACCTATATTTTCTCTTTTATAATGATTCAAGTTTCAACTTATTCAAATTGATAGTTTTTATCTCACACCACAGTTTTCAAAATAAATCTATTTCAACCAAAAAAAAATTATAGATTCTAGAAGAGGACTTTCTCCTCGAGAATGTCATATAATTTTTTAATTTTTTTAATATGATTTAGTATTATTTTGTTTCTCAAAATCGACATCTTCTCGAATGTTAAAATATGTACTTGTAGAATTTTTTAATTTTAATATACTGTATCTAATTAAAACACTATGAACTCTATATGAGAATATTCTTGAGTTTGAGATGTATAAAAATGGTGTTTATATATTATTAAAAAAAATGTCATAACAAATAGTAAGATTTATTGAAATGTTAGTTTTTTGAAATAATTGTATTTCTTTAGTAATTGGATACTAAATAGTATAAAACATGCATTTAATAGAAATTTCCAATTGGAAAAGTATGATACCATGCATAGCTTAGCTAGAATAATTTTTTCAAGATCATATGTTTGAAAAAAATTGTTTTTTAGATAGAAATACTCAAATTTAGTCTTATGATAAGTTAGCCTAAAAGCTGACACAACTTTGTACTTTTACCCATTCACAATTTGATTTGGTGCACCCAAATGGAGAATTTGAAATTTTAAGAATTTACATATGCCTATTTCACTCATATTCCTGCTACCAAATGAACCCCTAGAGTTTATAGTAGATGTACGAACAAGAATAGCCCCATCTACTTGACCCAAAAAAAACACCTTTTAATAGTGAATAACAAAACTATATCGGTTCCTCAATATGAAGGCCACCATCTATTTCAAGTTCTACATAGGCTACATCTCATTTTTATTAAATCCATAACTATCCTTTGTGAAGAAGTAGTTGCAAGTATTAACATAGTTTAAATCAGATTTAGCTAAACACAAGAAAAACATGTCATTTCCACTAAATTGAATGTAATATAAAGAAAGGTCATTCCATGCCCATCCAGTGTAATTGTAACCCATTGATTCAACACAATATCTAGGAAAAAGCATGAGCATTACTAAAACAAACAAGTCATTAGGGAGAATTAAATAAATGAATGCAAAATATCGTAATAAGATAATGGACCTTACAAACACTAAAAATTTCAATTCAATTCTATTTTATCATAATGTACATACTTTTTTAGTTCTTTAGATCCTTAACTTATTCAACAAATGTACAATTCCAAAGTGACCTCATTGCAAAGATTATGTGAACATCACCAAATTTATTTGAAGATTTTGGTTCACATAAATGATGATAAATCCAAAAAGAACAAATTGTCCACTGACCTATGTTTTTCTCAAGCACTTTAGTATTTGATTCCATTGTCAACCCGGCCAAGAGTTTGATAGTGAGCTTAAATAATTTGAAGCAACATTTTATTTTGTTTCGTAGGCCACAATTAAAAATAGTGAAAATATTGGGAAGTGGGCTCAATTGAATGCATAACCATGAATTGCAGATCACAGTATCATAGTATATGCTATTTTTGAGTCCCAATCCCAATTATCAATGTACTACATCCAGGGAATTACCAATGATTTTCTTCCACTTTTACATTATGAATTTGAAGATACAGTCGAGCATCTTAGTTGAGCATTCAATTTGCTTCACTCTATAACTTTGAACTTAAGAGGCATGGATGCAAAATAACTAGAGTTTTGATTGATAGTCTATCCAATAATTGAATGCAAGGTTTTGCAAGGATGTGTGAGATTGAGCACAAGGGACAACATAAATTTGGGTTCATTTTACTTCTAAGACATGCCTACAACCATTTTCATGATCTATAACTTCAACATGGGACTTGTGAACCTCTAGATGGGCATCTTGGTTGCACAAGGTTGAAGTAGACAATGATGATTAGATTTATCGAGATGTGTAGTATGATGGGTGAATCAAAAAATCCTATGTATGAGTAATTTTGTCAGATAAAAACTATGTTAGACATTAAAAAATTGCATGAGATAAAAATACCAACATTTTGGATGTCAGACACTGTTTCAGCATGAGACAATAAATGATGCATACCTTATGGAGCTTGCTCCAAAGGAAAAGCCTATGGGCTTAATAAAGATTCACTATGCAGTGAAAATAGTTATCTAAATGAAAAGGTGTCAAATCATGGATCAATTCAATAAGATCAAATATAGTTGTCACTATTGCTTGTCACTACTACTTGTCATGACTACTTCTCTTAGATTTTGAATTGAACATGATAACAAGTTCATGACTACTTCTCTTAGAATTCAAATTGAATATGCCAGGAGACATAAATAGAACAATGTGCTGGCATAAACACACATTATAATTTTTGTGTGAGACAATTGACTATGCATGAGACAATATTTTGGAGCATTCACTCCATAGGAGAAGCCTATCGACTTAGTTATGTTAGTAATTGTATTATTATTATTTTTAATAATTAGATAATGATTTTTATAACTTCTCCATACATTGTACATTGCATTTTGTTTGATTTAATATATAATATGATGAAAATATGATAAAAATATAATTTATTGTTTAGTCATTATATACACTTCTTTAAAGTGCATTAGGATTCTTTAAAAAGAAAAATGTTAAGCATTGTAGTAGTATTACTAGTTTTCATTTTAGTATTACTATATGGATGATAATTAAAAATTAAATAAATTATAGATGTGAAATCTAGAAAGTAAAAATTATATTCAATATTTGCTAGAACTCTCTTTTTCCTTTTTGATAAGATTTACCTTTTTGCTTATAATTTAGCTAATTTCTTTTTCCAAAAAGGAAATAAATATCATGTTACTAATTTTATTATTATTTTTAATTATTAGATAATCAATGTTGATAGGCATTCTACAATGGTAGAATGGGAGAGTGGGATAGTGTGAGCATGTTAATGTTAACTTTTACTCTTCTAAGTTAAATTTGACAACCATCTACATGTCCAAAGCTTAAATCTTATTATAAATAGAATCTACTTTTAAAAATAATTTAATAAATACTGCATAAAATATCCATTTAAATTATAATATTTGGAGATATAAATCATCCATTTTTAAAGAAATTAAAATAAAAAGCTTAGTTAGTAAAAAACTAATTAAATGGAGATAAAGGAAATACAAATATTTTTAGATGTAGTAAATTAAATTATAATTATTTTGTAGTGGATATCTATCAGCTTTCCTTTAGATAGATTTAGTTAAGATGTGAAATCTAGAAAGTAAAAATTATATTCAATATTGTTAAAACTCTCTTTTTCCTTCTTGATAAGATTTACATTTCTTTGTTACATTTTACAATGAATGGGTGGAGTGGGAAGGTGTGAGTGTGTTAATGCTAACATTTATTTTGTAAGTTAAATTTGACAATCATCTACATCTCAAAATCTTAATATTATTTTAATTAAATAAAAATATTTTTAGATGTAGTAAATTAAATTTTAATATGATATTATTGACATTTCTTTAGATAGATTTATTTAAGATATATTCTCCATACATTGTATTTTATTTGATTTAATATAACATATGATGAAAATACAATTTAATGTTTAGTCATTATTTACATTTCTTTAAAATGTATTAGGTTTCTTTAGAAAGAAAAATGTTAACCATAGTATTTGTAATAGTATTACTCTTTTTCATTTTAGTATTACAATATGAATGATAATTAATAATTAAATAAATTATAGATATGAAATCTAAAAAGTAAAAATTATATTCAATATTTTTAAAATTCTATTTTTCCTTGTTGATAAGATTTACCTTTCCTGTTTACAATTTAGCTAATTCCTCTTTCCAAGAAGGAAATAAATATCATGTTACTGATCATATTATTATTAAATGGAACATTATTATTTTTAACAATTAAGTAATGATCTTTATATCTTCTCAATACATTATATTTTATTTTATTTAATATATCATATGATGAAAATATAATTTAATGTTTAGTCATTATCTACACTTCTTACAAGTGTATTAAGTTTGTATTAAGTTTCTTTAAAAATACAAGGGTATTAAGTTTCTTTAAAAAGAAAAATATGAAGTGTTGTATTTATAATAGTATTACTAGTTTTCTTTTTAGTATTATGATATGGGTGGTAATTAATAATTAAATAAATTATAGATGTGAGATCTAGAAGGTAAAAATTATATTCAATATTTTTAAAACTCTCTTTCCCGTCATAAGATTTAATTTCAAAGAATATTATTCAATATTAATAAGCAAATAAATTGTAGAAAGTGAAACCTAGATAATGATAAATTATATTCAATATTAACTTATGTATGAAGAAGAATTTAGTTATCTTTTCATTAAGGATCCATAATGACACCTTTACACTAAATTTGTTATTGAGACATTGAATTGAGATGTATTTTTTATATGACCCAACATTTGAGCATGTTCCAAAGGTTGTAATTTGACTTTGTTGTACTCATCTCCACATTTTGTCTTCTAATAAGAGGATTACATATTGTATGTGTACTAAAATTATTAATTTGTATTTGTATTATAGTTGTTATTTTGATATTAAGGTTGCCATTATTGATTATTATTATTAGTATAAATTAAATGAAGTTTACTTGTCAAATCTATAAATAAGTAAATTATGTGATATTATTAAGGTTGACATTGTTGATTATTATTATTTTAAATCAAATAAATTGTACTTATCAAATCTATAAATTAGCACATAATGTGAATTATTTTATGTATTAACAAGACAAAATTCAATGCTTAATTATTCCCAATCTTTTCTTCAAGCATCTAGCACCTTAACAACAAATGTTGTATGATATCTTAACAATAAATATTTTTAACATTTTCATAAACATGGTGAAAATAGGATAAAATGGTAGAGATGTGATTGTTAAAATCGAGCATCTACTAAGAAACTTGGTTGAGGTTTCTTTTCACCACACCTTCCAAGAGGGTAATCATATCACCGAAAGATTGGCAAGCATTTGGAAATTTATGCAAGGGTAAAAAATGTGGGATGACCCTCTATCCATCCCCATCAAAATGTATGAAATGGTCTATAATGATTGTGATATCATCAACATTTTCAAAAATTGTGTTAACAATTAGATGTAATGGTAGGGATGTGATTGTTAAAATCAAACACCTGCTAAGAAACTTGGATGAGGTGTCTTTTCAAAACACCTTCTAAGAGGATAATAATGTTATCAATATTTTGGAAAGCATGGGGAAATTTATGCTAGGGTATGACATAATCTGTCATGATTGCACCCAAATCGAACATTAATGATCTAGCCATTATTATTCTTAATGGGGTTTGTTTTCCATTCCTTTTTTATGAGTTCGATTGCTATTTCAGTTTATCAATTCAAAGAGAATGAGAGAAAAATCTTCAACTTATTATTTGACTTTCTTTTTGGTATGTTGGTTCTTCAAGTGATTTGTGTTAGCTCTATTCTTCATAGAGGTAGTGTGGGTGGAGACCTGTATCAGATAAAGCCTAACAAATGGGGAGAATACCAAAATGACAAGGAGCTCTGGGAGATCCTTGAGAAGAGAGACTTGACAACCTTGAGCTTTCTCAAAAAGTTATGGATCATGGGATATTGATAAGGTCATGTTGGGATGTGTCACATTCACCGTTACTCAAAAATCCATATTTTTCATCATTGGTTTGAATATAGAAGGGTTTAATAGAGAAGCAATGGTTAGGGTGTGGAAGTCCCTAGTGAAGGGTCTCATTAAATAAGTCACCTATGAGGGAAGCTATAAGAAGTTCCATTCCCACATCTTTCCCATGTTGAATCATTTTCATAGGAAGGACTTATTTTATTTTCCTTTTTGGAAATTTTCCTCCCTTTTTTGGTCCATTGAAAAATGTAAGGCTAAAGGGTCCTTGCCTAAACATTAAGGGCTCTTATTCAAGCTTGATGAGCTCCATTGGAATATGACCCATCAAGCCTCCTCTCACCTCCCCCCTAAAATAAATAATCAAAATATTAAGGCCATTTCCTCTTTAGTGAGAAATCCTATACTCTAACTACTTCCTCTAGTGGTGGGACTAAGACCCTACCTCCTCACAAAGAAAGGAATTAAAAAGGCAGGCTTCTTGATTATAAAGGTGAAACTATGGGAGTTTTTCAGGACTTAGAGAAAGGCTCCTCTTTCACTAAAAATGATTAGATCCCTAAGAATTTGTCCCAATTTTTAACCCCTCTTTCCTTGAGTTCCTTTAAGTACCCACTCTTCCCCATAATTGATTTAGGCTACCATGATGACCGTAGTATGGCTAGAGAGCCCTCACGTGGTTTGATTCCTAGAAAAGAGGATGGTACCATTGACTTAGATTATTTGACCCTCCACTCTAAGGAGATGTCTTCATGCTACAATAGGTTGAAAGTGGTGTCTAAGTGGTACTTATTTCAAATCAATTTCTTGAAGAAGATCAAAATACTAGAGGCCATTGTTGAAGCAAAGAGAAAATTTATGGATTGGATGGATAGTTGTAGGGATGAGGTCTAGTGGAAAGTAGGATGGAAATTGGGATACAAGCTCAATCATTGGGAAAATCTAGAGAAACACATCAAGGATATCAAAAACAAGGTGCCCACTAAAGAAGAGTGAAATAAGGTACTCAAAGCTTTGGTTTCAATTAAAAAGGAGAATCCTAAGATAGGTGATAAATTCAACAATCTAGCCACAAAGAGCATCAATGCCCAAACCACAATGGAAGGGGAAATTGGGAGTTTGAAGGGTTTCCTAGACGAGAGAGTAGGAAAGAGGAAACAAATTGAGGAGATCCTAAGAAAAGAGGATAGCCAGTAGGATACTTCTCTAGGGTTTAGTGAGTTCAAGCTTTCTCACCCTAAGTTCTTCCTATTGGACCGACTCAAGGAGGTGCTAAGATAGGTGGCTAGTTTGTGTTGATGATTCCTGATGTCGATTTTGTTGGTTAATGGTTTATGGTTTGTGTGGTGTAGTGCTTAGTGCTTGTTTTAGGTTCAGTCTATTTTGGACCCTCATCTTATTAAGTTTTCTTTTTTAATGCTTTAGTTAGTGGGGGCTTTGTCCATCAGAACTTTATGGTTGGCTGGGGGTTTTTCTCGACCCAACATAGTTATTTTGTTTGATTTTTTGCTACTTTATTTGATGTTGGTTCTAGTTAGTTAGTTTTTTTTGTAGGGTCACTCCTTTTGATCTTTTTGGACTATCCTCTTAGACTTTATGTTACTTTTTGTTCATGGGTTCGCGCCCTTTTTGCTTTAATAAATCATAACAATAAACATGTTATTGGCACATCATATTGGTAAGAATGATTTTTTTTTTTGTATTTATAGGAGAAGGTATGCTATTTGAGCATGTCCTAATAGTTTTAGGGGTATTCTTTCATTAGATGTAAATTATTTTTAATATTAGGAATCAAATAAAAATATTATAAAATTACCATCAACCCATTTTGAATGGTTTATTGTCAAACCTTGATAACAAATGTGTTAGTGAGATATTGAGTTGGGCACAAGGATATTCATTTTGGCGTTTAGGATAGAAGACCCACTAATTGTACTTTTACTTTGAGATTTTTGTACTCATATCCATATTATGTCTTTTAACAAGATGATTAGATGTTATATTTGTACTACAACATTATTAGTTATGATACTAAAGTTTTTGGAGTTGATTATTATTAACTATGATATAAATTATACTTATCAAAACTAAATCACAATTAATTATACAATAATATTATGCAATTTTAAAACTAAATTAATTCTTTATTATAACCTACCTTTTTTCAATGGTTTAGTACAAGACCTTAGCAATAAATTAATAATTCCATATTCTAAGGAGACAATTAAATATTGTGTTTATAGTGGTATTACTACTTTTTATTTTAGGGTTGTTAGTGTTGATTATTCTTAATTATATAACTCATACTTGTCAATTTTGAAAAGTGATAAATTATATGAAATTACATTATGAATTATAAGACACAACTTAATGTTTAATTATTGCCTACCTTTTTTCTAGGGTTTATTACAACACCTTAATGGTAAGCATGTTAATGAAACGTCTAATTAGTCATAGGAGCACTTTTTTTGTAAACAAGAAAGAAAAGTCGCCAGTTTGACATGTTACAATTATTTCTCTTTTATTTTGTTGTACCCTTCTTCAAATTTGATACTTTAATGAAAAAATAAATATTTTTAAGTGAAACTTTTATATGTATAGATTGATAAGCTAGTTTGAGCATGGCTCCTAGAGAAAAGAATCAAGGAAGAAAAACTTTGTTCATATTTTAATGAAAGTATTATATATATTTCTAGTAGTATTATTAGCTATGCTTTTAAGGTTTATAATGTTAATTATTCTTAAAAGTGAAAAAAACATGTTTACCATATCTAAAAAGTAATTAATTATTTTTTATTTCATTATGTTTCAACAAGACACAATTTAGTTAGTTTAATTATTACCTACCTTTTTATTAAGGGGCTATTAAAAAAACCTTAACAATTAATGTCTTTTTCATATGTATTGATAAGAGGAATATTTTCTCTTCTACAAGAGAATGAAGGCCTGACATTTTCAAGCATATTTCAAAAGTTGATAAATATATATTTATCTAATCTCTAATGTTTATAACATTATAATAATACTTGTGACATAAAAGTTGTTATTGTTGATTATGAGTATTGATAATTAAATTAAATGTGTTAATTTTAATCACCCAAGTTTGGTCTAGTAAGCTAGAATCCCCTTTCTTAGAAACTTTAATCTCTATCCGAGACCACATTATGAACACAATCAACTTTGCATAATTAATTTAATCAATAATTTTTATAATCAAATTATTAATTAATCACTTATTTAGTTTTATCCTATGGTTTGACCACCTTTTCCTAATTTTTATTTAATTAGAAAAACATGCTTCCTTTTGATTAAATAAAAATCCCTTTTATTCTATGTGCACATGAAAAGTCATTTTCTAATTTAAAATAGAAAAGAAAAGTAAGTTGTCTACAACCTAAATGCACCTTTCCAAGGTAACTAGAATCTCTTTTGCCTCTTAATCTCCACCATCCAAATCTATTTAAAAGAAGGCTCTCTCCTCACTCCCTAATATCTCTAGAGTTCATGCTAATGTTATATTGTCATTTTGATTCTTGATTTCTTGAGAACTTGAGCACCCACTTGCACTCTTACATACTTGCATTTCCTTTTACTTCCAATTACATTAGCATATCTAGGTTAACTAGGAGTCCAAGTAATGTTACATCATTTTAGCTTAGTTTATTTTTCTTCTTCTAACATCTCATGCTAGCTTAGCTTGCATTTCATATTCACTGTGATTCTTGGATCTTAGTACTCATTTTTTTGTACTCTTTGAATCTCTCTTTCTATGGTGCACCTTGAAAAGGTCTCCATTCTTTGTTCATTTTGGAGCCACAATCACATCATTTGGTTCTTTGCATGTAATGGATAGAAATCTATAAGGTGCCTCTACATCTTCCTAATCCAAGAATTCAGAATAATGGTTTATAGAAGCATTCTCACTTGTTAGCATGGATTTTTGGCACCCACCATGGGGCTTATGCCAAGTTTTTAGAACTATTTTGTATCATTTAATATTTTCTTGTAGTAGGTCTATTATTTACATTTTCCATCACAAAAGATCATATGGTATAGTTATTTTCTATCTACAATACACTTCTAGTTTACAAGTGATACTCTACCTTTTAAAAAAATTCACCTGCATGTTCTACATAATATCACATGTCTTCTATTGGATTATTGTTTCAATTCTAGAAATCTAT
Source organism: Cupressus sempervirens (assembly GCA_028749045.1). Taxonomy (NCBI): domain Eukaryota; kingdom Viridiplantae; phylum Streptophyta; class Pinopsida; order Cupressales; family Cupressaceae; genus Cupressus; species Cupressus sempervirens. The sequence goes on from CM053786.1 coordinate 402,346,272, forward strand.
TCCTTGGGCCTATTCTATCATCTAAATTCTAGAGATCTATCATATGGAAACCTTTTGAACTCTATTTCATCATATATATTTTCTTGCTTGCATTTTGCGACTTTGATAGATTATTTTTATTATTTTTCACTTTCATTTTGGTTTTTTAGTTTATCACAACAACTAATCAAGTGGGTTTTGAAAATTATTATACTTTTGATCTAATATTATATACTCTAACTTGTAGATTCTCTTGTCAAAATTGCATTCCTAGATTACTAACTTCTGCTTTTGTAGGCTTCCTTGGAGATATAAATAAAAATTGTTCTTGTTTGTTATTAGCTTTCATTTTATTTCATTAGGAACATAAAAAATCATGAGTAGGGGTTCATATCTTTGTTAGGAAACTATGCTCTTGTCTTTCTAAGACAATCATAAACCTTGACCCATTGGTTTGGATCATAGAAAGTTAGTTGGATAGGTTACTCTTTAGTAGTCTTTTAACCATTTCTTAGTGTGTTTAAGAAAATAATTTTAAGTAGGAGAGTGTGCTCTTTTCCTCTTTGAGGAAAATAAATAATATAGACCTCCACCTTTTATCAATTTTATTCTAATCTCTTAATGGGATCTTTTACCTTTAGAGGGTTTGGTGTTGAGGGAAAAATCTTGTAGGAACAACCGATGTAGGGAAAAGCAAACATAGCTACTCCAACCCACTATAATCACAAAAACCTTGGGACTAATATGTGGATTTATTCTTGATGATGTTATGTTGTGACATGTATGACTCAACCATTTTGGAGTCTTCGATCAGTATGATTTTGAGATATTCTTGGTGGCTTGTTGAGAACCAATGGATATGGTGATTTATTTTGAGATATATTTTGGTTATTAAGAACCAATGGATATTTTGATTATCAGTGATACTTCAGTTGCCAATAGAGAGCTGTTGTAGTCATGATTTTCTATGGATATTGCTCATGGAGATTTGATGCTTTTATGCATATTTGATGATTTTATCGTGGATATTTTTTTATTCTTATTATGGATATTTGATGATTTTGTGGACTTTCTTTATGATTATGATACCATGAGCATTAGGGTAGGATATCTGCATGTAGTGTCGGGAAGTGGCTTGCAATGGGGGTCGGGGCCCTAAGAGGCTGCCAGGATAACTCATTGTAAGTTGGTTTAATAAGTGATAACATTCACATTTAATACTAACTGAATGAACCTAAAAAGATAAGAGTTTTGGTTCTCGCCCATGCCTTGAGTGCTTGTATAGGCTAGGATGGGAGTAGAGAGAACGCATGGTTACGACCTTGCATTCCATAGTATGCCTTGTCAGTATGAAAGGATACTAGTGGCCGCATGAGATCTGTATGGACCCGTGGAGTTTAGCTAACTACCAAGGTAACTTGTACGAGATAAATGCGATGACATTTTTCCGCTTGCATAGTAGGTTCCTACATGTCATTGTGTGCCTCTGGGAAGTAGATGTCTGTTTTGTGATTGGAACCTTTGAGTTAGTATACTTTTAGGATTCCTGGACTTTAGAGATTTGTGCTATGTGGTTTTGATAGCCTATTTGGGACTTGAGATTATCTCCTCAGCACGGTGGGAGTGGACCACTTAGGTACCACGCGGTCGGGTGGTAGTGTATTTTCCACTCTTATCATTTGAGATTCATTGAGACATCGTGGTTGATGCGTCCTTCGTGATGGTGGATATGTATCCTTTCATTGATGATTACTATATGCTAGATGATGTTATCTTATGCTTATATTTGTATGTTAGATTACTTCTACATATGATGTGGTATTTACTAGGAGTGACATTCCTACTATGTTAATACCGATGATCTCTTCGATGATTTGGGATGTTACGCACAGAGGGATGGCTAGGGCCCACGATGGTCTAATGATGCTATTAACGGTTGGGAGGAACCGTGCACTTAGTTTATTTTTTTGATCTTTATGATGGATGTATATAATTTTTATGATGATATATCATGAGTATCATGTGATTATCTTTACCTTGATGTATCATGGATTAGAATAGGATGATGTACCTTATTCTACATATGTATATACTTTTAAGCCTTCATACCTTGTGACATGTACAGTAGATGATTGAGCAGTTGGAAATGTAATAATTGAACATTAGACTTATCATTATTATTTCATGTGGATGTTGTAAACATGTATGTAATTCACATTAAGGGATCTTAAAGAATGTAATTTGTTGTGTATGTTATGTTTACTCTTTAGATGGTCATTGCTATTGCTTCCGTTATTGTGCATAAGTTTTATGTGCTATTTACTTTCATGGAAAAAAAAAAAGTTACCATACTTAGTGAAAAATTCTAGGTTAATTCTTTGGATCCCTTGGCAGGGCATTACATTTGGTATCAGAGCCCGAGTTCTACATTGGGAGCTCTGGGTAATTTGAAACAACTAGAACTTGAGACTAGGTGAACTGAAATAGTACTTGAACTGTACTTATATGTTTTTCATACTTCAACACTTAGTTGTCAAAACTAAAATTTTACTTAGACCTAAAACTAAACTCAGTCTATTGTAACATGTGTCTCTTGATTGTAATAGTACTCTGTACTGTTGCAGGATGGTATCTGGGACTAGGTCTTCTGTTAGAGGCCGAGGTAGGGGCCATGGAAGAGGTCGAGGTCATGGCAGAACTGTCAATGCCCATGAGTCTGCCCATGAGGGATCGGTTTGTATAGAGAGCAGGGAAGAGCACTCTAATAGGCAGCGGGAAGAGAGTCGTAGAGAGGACCAAGCTGAGTCTAAAGAGGTTGGTCTGAGACAATTAATGCAAACTATACTAGAACGTCTACCTCCTGTTCAAGAATAGCCTAAAGTACATCAGACAGAACAAGAACATAGACCCAGATCTAGAAGTCCTTGAAAGGATCGTCAGAGGTCCATTGTGTCCACTCAGATGAAGGATCTTTCAAGATCCAAGGTTAAGCCTTTCAATGGGCAAGGGTCTGGTTATGTGGCCGAGCAGTGGCTTATTTCTCTCAACAAGATTTTTGCTATGCAAGACTTTGACAGCAATGTTAAGGCAAGATTTGCGATCACCAATTTAGAGAACTTTGGGGCCACTTGGTGGACAATTGAGGAGAAGAAGCTAGGGATCGATATGAGCAGTGTCACTTGGGAACTATTTTTGGAGAGTTTTCGTGAACGATTCCTACCAGAGGAATGGAAACAGCAAAGGGCAGATGAATTTTATAATCTCAAGTAGTACACTATGTCAGTGACCAAGTATGAGCGTAAGTTTTATGAGCTCATGTCTTTTTCAGGATTCAGTGAAAATTCAGCTCAGTTGACACAACATTTTATTAGGGGTTTGAACAACCGTATTATTGGGGGTGTCAAAGTATTTGAGCCAAAAACCCTCAAGGATGTGGTACATCGAGCAATTCTTGTTGAGCAAAGTGTCAACCTTGGTCAAGGTGGTTTTGTAGGAGCGCCAGCAGCGTCAGGATCTAAAAGCAACTTTAATTCAGATAGTAACAAGAAGCCTTTCTCTTCTAAGGGAAAACAGTTTCACCAATAGTCTCGGCAGACGCAACAACAGAAGGGATTTAACTCTTAGGCTCAAGGTGGTGGCAAAGGTTCTAACTTTAAGAACAACCAAAATACTCAACGCATCACCATCTATAGTTTCTAAGTGTAAGCTAGATGCGATAAAGCAAGATCATGGTTGGCAAGTGGAACTAGCCTCAAGTATCAAGGTCTCCACGAACTCTGTAGTTCATAAATGTGGGCTTAGCTTAGGAAGCTTTATATCTGTAGTGGATCTTCGAGTCATACCCCTTGGTTCCTACGATGTGGTTTTGGGCATGGATTGGCTTGGAACTCATAAAGCCAGTATAGATTGTAGGAAGAAGGTTATTATGTGCCAAGATGACCAAGGGAATGATGTGAAGATAGTTGGGATACCAAGGCCTATATCTCTACAGATGATTTCTGCTATGCAAATGAAGCGAAGTTTCCGTAAGGGATGTCAAATATTTGTTGTTATGGTAAATGATCTTGAAGAGGAAGATCCTGTGAGGAAGACTTTAGATCACCCGATTTTGCAAGAGTACACAGATGTTTTTCCAAGTGAGATTCCAGGCATGCCTCCAAAGAGGGATATCGACTTTAGCATTGATATAGTTCCTGGAGTGGAGCCTATGTCTAAAGCTCCTTATCGTATGACTACATAGGAACTGGGAGAGCTACGTCTTCAGTTAGAGGAACTTCTGGCCAAAGGGAGCATTCGACCTAGTGTATCACCATGGGGAGCTCCAGTGCTCTTTGTGAAGAAGAAAGACGGTTCCTTGCGCCTTTGTATCGACTACAGACAGTTGAACAAGGTGACTATTAAGAACAGGTATTCGTTGCCTAGGATTGATGACTTATTCGATCAGATCAAGGGGGCTACAGTTTTCTCCAAGATTGACCTTAAGTTAGGATACCACCAGCTTCGCATTAAGGAAGCTGATATTCACAAGACCACTTTTCGAACTTGCTATGGCCATTATGAGTTCATAGTAGTACCTTTTGGGTTGACTAACGCTCCATCATTGTTCATGAGTTTGATGAATGGTGTATTTCGATCATATCTTTATAGGTTTGTACTTGTGTTTCTGGATGATATATTGATATACTCTAAGAATCAGAAGGAGCATGAGGAACACCTGCGGTTGGTATTACAGTGTTTGAGAGACAACCAGCTTTATGCTAATGCAGCCAAGTGTGAATTATTCAAATCGAAGATTCCATATTTAGGGCATTTCATCTCAGGTGATGGTATTTCAGTGGATCCTGCAAAGATTCAGGCAATAATAGATTGGCCGACACTGACTAACGTGTCAGTGATTTGTAGTTTCATGGGCCTAGCAGGATATTATCACAGATTTGTCCAAAACTTCTCTAGGATAGCACATCCTATCACTTCTCTTCAGAGGAAAGGAAAGAAGTTTGTGTGGATAGAGAAATGTGAGGAAGCATTTCGGAAGCTCAAAGAACTTCTGACTAGTGCACTGATATTAGCAGTACCGAACCCAGAAGGAGATTTCATGGTGTGTACAGATGCTTCTCTTGAAGGGATTGGGGCAGTGTTGATGCAGAATGGATGGGTGATAGCATATGAATCACGCAAGCTCAAGGATCATGAGTTAAATTATCCTATGCATGATCTTGAGTTAGCAGCAGTAGTTCATGCTTTGACAAGATGGAGATATTTCTTGTTGGGGCACAGATTCGAGTTACACAGTGATCATCGCAGTCTTCAGTATATTTTTACTCAGCCTAATTTGAATGCTCGCCAGAGATGATGGATGGAGTTTCTATGTGAGTGTGATTTTGAGGTTAAGTACATTCAGGGTAAGGAGAATGTGGTGGTGGATGCTTTGAGTCGCAAGAGACATGTGGTAACATCTATGACTCTTAGTGTCGATTTGAGGAATCAGATTCTTCAGGCACTTCCTACGGATTCATGGTATCAAGAAGTGTGTAGAGAGATAGATTCAGGAAGATCCTTGGAAGGAAAGTTTGCAGGTTACGTTCGAGAATTAGATGGTCTTTTGAGGCATTTGGGGAGGATTTATGTGCCCTTACTGGATGACCTTCGCATCTTGATTCTAGCAGAAGCCCATCGTACACCATACTCAGCACATCCAGGTGTTAAGAAGATGCATGCTGATTTGAGACGTTTGTTCTTTTGGTCTGGAATGAAGCGAGAGATTGCTGATTTTGTGGCTAGGTGTCTTGAGTGTCAGAGAGTCAAGGCAGAACACCAGCACCCGGCTGGACTTTTGCAGCCAAATCTCATTCCTTCTTGGAAGTGGGATATCATTTCCATGGATTTCATTGTAGGATTACCTATGACCATTTGTCATCATGATGCTATCATGGTCACCGTTGATCGGTTGACTAAGGTGGCGCATTTTTCACCTATCAGGTCTTCTTACACAGCAGCTTCCGCAGCTAATGTCTTCATGCGTGACATTGTGAGATTACATGGTATTCCTAGAAAGATCATTTCTGACAGGGATCCTGTATTCACATCTACATTTTGGACATCGTTGCAGCATGAGCTTGGAGCGTAGTTAAACTTCAGTTCGGCATATCATCCAGAGACTGATGGTCAAACTGAGAGGGTGAATCAAGTTTTGGAGGATATGTTACGAATGTATGTGATGGATAGGCAGACATATTGGGAGGACTATCTCTATCTAGTGGAGTTTTCTTACAACAATGGGTATCACAGTTCTATTGGCATGGCACCTTTTCAGGCGTTATATGGTCGTCCTTGTCATACACCATTGAGTTGGGACAATCTTGAGGATCGCATTCTGTTGGGTCCTGAGATGCTTCGTGATATGGCAACAGGTGGTGCGAATCCACGAGCATTTGACTACGGCATAGGATAGACAGAAGAAGTATGCTGATGCTCATAGGATTGATAAGCAGTTTGCAGTGGGAGATAAGGTTTTCTTGAGAGTGCATCTGTGGAAGAGTCCGATCCGTTACGGAAAGGGTTCTAAGCTCGCACCTCGTTTTGTGGGACCATTCGAGATTCTAGAGAGGATCGGCCCAATCGCTTACCGCCTTTCTCTACCACCCAGCCTAGCTCGCATTCATGATGTTTTCCATGTGTCAGTGCTTAGACAGTATATTCCTGATATTGTGCATGTTCTTGATTGGAATGCGTTGCAGGTAGAGGACGGGCAACTGGCTTTGGAGCCAATTCGTATTCTAGAGCAGTGGGAGATGACCCTCAGGGGTCGAACCATCGAGCAGGTAAGGGTCCAATGGGACCCTACTGATGATTCCTCAGCTACTTGGGAGGATGTAGCTAGATTACAGGAGTTATATCCCTACTTGTTTGTAGGCTTCTAGGAGTAAGCCTAATCCAAGGGGGGGTGGATGTAGTGCCTACCCTCGTTCACATCTTTTCTAGACTCATTGTTTCTATTATTATCAGACTTTGATGGACTAGTATTATGTTGATGGATTAGTAGGTATTGTTTTGACACTATCAAACAATATATTATGGATTCAGTTGTTATATGATGAGATCATTTAGACTTTACATTTTATGTATGTATGATGATCATTATACTGTTTTCAGTTATTGTTGATGATTGGTTAGATGGTTTATTATCTCATGTGTTATATTATGGATACTTACCCCATACTTGCATGTGTATGGTGTGCGTGTTTTCTTATTGTATGACGTTTCTGATGTGTTTAAGGAAGGGAGTCGTAGTCACCTGCTTAGTCAAGATCTACACGATGCACCACTTCCTGCCATTGCCTGTTTAGCTTAGCACTATATATATATAGTATGTACATGCATGGCTTTTCTGCAGGTTGCAGGTACCGGGTATCGACTTCCCTGAATTGCCAGGATGAGCGTACCCTATTATACTATCTCAATGATAAGAGTAGGGAGATAAGTTCTCAAGTCCAAATCCCAAACCCTAAAACCATTTGTCCTAGTGAGTTGGGATAAGTATCAGAATTAAGCACCCACTGAATGTGTCGGATGACATATTTCGTGATTTTTAATCCTTTAGACTAATTTTGTGTGAATTGTCCTATGATGGGTTTTCATATTTTGTCTTGAAGGTCAATGGTGAATTTTCTGTTAATTAAATCTTAACAAATAGATTTAATTAATAAAATTAATTACTTGAGAAGATTAAATATCATGATTTTTGATATTTTGATTATAATTAATTCAAGGAGAATTAATTGGGAGAAAAGAATTAAACAAAAAGAAAATTAGAAAATTAAAATAAATAATAATTATAAAATACTAATAAATTAATAAACAAATAATAATAATAAAAGTTATAAAAATTAAAATAAAAGTTATTAAATTAAAATGGGAGTTATAAATATTGAAATGGAAATTAGTTAAAAATAATTGGAATTATAAACTTGCTTGGAAATTAATGCAGTTCTCCATTTTTCATGTGTCAACAACGCGGGGGTTAGTGCATCAATTGAGCACATGGTGTCTACAACCCTAGGGCTTATCAAAAAGGGTTGGAAAAAGGCCCATGCTTAGTTGGCCAACATCTTCTAGCTGGTTCTAGAAGCATTCTAGGGTTATCCTGAGAGCTCTTTATATTCAGGCATTCCTTAGAAGCTTGGACATAGCGTGGAGAGCGTGGGTAGCATGGATAGTGTGGAGAGCAATTGGAGCATTGGAAGATTCGAGAACTCTAAAGAATGGAGCTTGCTCTACGGGTTTTCTGAGGAAGAGCGAATTAGCATCAGAATTCGGGTAGATTCTTGTGATTTTACTTATGCTATTTTCGCATCATGCATTCCCTGTCTTCTTCGTGTCTTCCTTATGTCTTCTGAAAAATTACATATTTCTATTGCATGCATTCTCAATATGGGCAAATAAGGTTATTTGAGAATTTTATATGCATAGATCTGATAAGATAACGGGGCCTGACCAAAAACCCATTAGATTATTGGATAAATTTGGGAGTTAAAAGTTTATAAGAAAATTTTGAGAGTTAAAATATATTGTGTATATATGATTTTGAAATCTGCATACATAAATATTGTATATATATGCATTATTTACACAAATATTGTGATACAAATTCGTATATATATATATATATATATATATATATATATATCTGTGTGTGTGTGTGTGTGTGTATTTAATTAGTGAATCGATTATCGAATTGTAGTAAAGATTCATGTTAATATCGCATGAGAAAGTTTATACAAAAATTATTTAAAATTGCATTGGGGAAAACATATATATGAATGTGCAGTGGGACGGATTGTACCCCACGCGCTTTGCTGGGCGCAGAGTGCCTGCTGTCGCAGGTACTACGTACCCGCTGCCGCCGCAAGCCTGTGACCACAGAACCCTGCGTGCCGCAACTGGGGTCACTTCGGTGATGGCCGACAGCGTGTTTAATTTTGATTTTGTTTTAAAGTTTGTTATTTGATTTTATTGTTATATAATAAATTTTGAAATTAATATTCGGTTTTTATAAAATGAAAAAAAAATTAATATTATATATTATATATGTATGTATGTATATATTTAAATATAAATATATATATATATATATGTATATATGTAATATATATATATATATATGTTATTAAAGGATTTAAATTGTTGATAAAATATTTATGAATTCATCTTTTATAATGATGAATAGTTTTGTAATTTTATAACTTTAACTGTTAAGAATTAATTAATAGTTTAAGATTATAAAATGTATAAAGTATGTGAAAATTAAAGTTGGTGGAAACATTTTTTTAAATGTTATAATCGGAGATTAAAGTTTAGAGAGAACTTTTAATCCTTCCAAAAATAGCACATGGAAAAAAAAATGTATAATATGTTCCTTTTAACTTGGAAACATAAACTGAGACTTGGCATTTGAATTTAAATTTGAAACTTAGCAAAACCAAAACATGTGTCTACATTGTGTATTCCTTATGTTAATGTTTTGGGATTTTGGGTTGACTAGTGTTGACCAGTTTTAGGACGTCTACCAGAGGCTTGGGGGTTATGTGATTGTGATGTCATGATGATGTTTTATTTCTCGATCTTTATAAATCCAACCATGATTATGTGATGGAATGCTCTATGTATTAGTTGTGAATACTGATTGTTATAGTTGAAATTCTTATGTTGGAGATACTTGACCTAACCATTATTTTTGGTCATCGATCAGTTATCCTTGGATATATTCTAGTCGCCATGATGGGACTAATATGTGGATTTATTCTTGATGATGTCATGTTGTGACATGTATGACTCAACCATTTTGGAGTCTTCGATCAGTATGATTTTGAGATATTCTTGGTGGCTTGTTGAGAACCAATGGATATGGTGATTTATTTTGAGATATATTTTTGTTATTGAGAACCAATGGATATTTTGATTATCAGTGATACTTCAGTTGCCAATAGAGAGCTGTTGTAGTCATGATTTTCTATGGATATTGCTCATGGAGATTTGATGCTTTTATGCATATTTGATGATTTTATCATTGATATTTGTTGATTCTTATTATGGATATTTGATGATTTTGTGGACTTTCTTTATGATTATGATACCATGAGCATTAGGGTAGGATATCTGCATGTAGTGTCGGGAAGTGGCTTGCAATGGGGGCCGAGGCCCTAAGAGGCTACCAGGATAACTCATTGTAAGTTGGTTTAATAAGTGATAACATTCACACTTAATACTAACTGAATGAACCTAAAAAGATAAGAGTTTTGGTTCTCGCCCATGCCTTGAGTGCTTGTATAGGCTAGGATGGGAGTAGAGAGAATGCATGGTTGCGACCTTGCATTCCATAGTATGCCTTGTCAGTATGAAAGGATACTAGTGGCCGCATGAGATCTGTATGGACCCATGGAGTTTAGTTAACTGCCAGGGTAACTTGTACGAGATAAATGCGATGACACTTTCCCGCTTGCATAGTAGGTTCCTACATGTCATTGTGTGCCTCTGGGAAGTAGATGTTTGTTTTGTGATTGGAACCTTTGAGTTAGTATACTTTTAGGATTCTTGGACTTTAGAGATTTGTGCTATGTGGTTTTAATAGCCTGTTTGGGACTTGAGATTATCTCCTCAGCACGGTGGGAGTGGACCACTTAGGTACTGCGCAGTCGGGTGGTAGTGTATTTTCCACTCTTATCATTTGAGATTCATTGAGACATCGTGGTTGATGCGTCCTTCGTGATGGTGGATATGTATCCTTTCATTGATGATTAGTATATGCTAGATGATGTTATCTTATGCTTATATTTGCATGTTAGATTACTTCTACATATGATGTGGTATTTACTAGGAGTGACATTCCTACTATGTTAATACCGATGATCTCTTCGGTGATTTGGGATGTTACGCACGAAGGTATGGCTAGGGCCCACGATGGTCTAATGATGCTATTAACGGTTGGGAGGAACCGTGCACTTAGTTTATTTTGTTGATCTTTATGATGGATGTATATGATTTTTATGATGATGTATCATGAGTATCATGTGATTATCTTTACCTTGATGTATCATGGATTAGAATAGGATGATGTACCTTATTCTACATATGTATATACTTTTAAGCCTTCATACCCTGTGACATGTATAGTGGATGATTGAGCAGTTGGAAATGTAATAATTGAACATTGGACTTATCATTATTATTTCATGTGGATGTTGTAAACATGTATGTAATTCATGTTAAGGGATCTTAAAGAATGTAATCTATTGTGTATGTTATGTTTACTCTTTAGATGGTCATTGCTATTGCTTCCATTATTGTGCATAAGTTTTATGTGGTATTTATTTTCATGGAAAAAAAAAGAAAAGTTACCATACTTAGTGAAAATTTCTAGGTTAATTCTTTGGATCCCTTGGCGAGGCATTACAACTAGCATTTCTAATAGGATGTCTTCTCAGAAGGAACAGATGTCAAAATCTTAATTGGGTACCCTTTTACTTACAACAAAAGGCTAGTGGGTAGATTATACCCACCATGGTTTTCATCCTCTTATCAAGGATTTCCACATATAAATATCCATTTTATTGATGTATGCTTATGTGTGGAACATTCTATGGTGTTACTGCTTAGATTTTATCATTTTTTTAATTGTTAAAGAGGTAGTAACTAAGTGTGTTGAAAGAATCATTAAACTAACTATTATTAAGAAGAAAAGTACAAGTACTTTAATTCACCCTCCTCTCAATACCTCTGAGGACTAACAATTGGTATTAGATCCCAGACCTTGATAGCCACAGGTCTAATAAATTAGGGGAAGATCCAATGGCATCACTTAGGAGACAACTTGAAGAACCTTTGGACACAAATGAAGAGTTGAAAGATAAAATGAGAGAATGTCTAGTCAAGGGAAAGAAGTTGATGAAGAAGATAAAAGAAGTCAAGAACTAATTGAGGAGCTTGAGGAACAAAGTTGATCTAAAGAGTCACAAGAAGCTATATTTAAACTCAAAGCAAAAAATGACAAGCTAAAGAAAAGAATCAAGGTCCTAAAGAAAGAACTAGAATACTCTACAGTAAGATCAAGAGAAGCTATGGATGAGAAAGGAAACACTATCCAAGCTAGAGAAAAGCCCACAAAGAACTAAGACTAGCTTAGGAAGCTAGAAAATGAGTTGAAGATCTAGTAAAAAAAAAAAAAAATTAAATAGATCTCATGATTGAAGAGATTATGTATGTAAAGAAAGAAAACAACACACTTTAGGATTATGATCATGAAATGTCTAAACAACTGAGTATTTTGACTAATGAAGCCAAACAAATGGAGAAGTGAATTTGACAATTGATGAGTGAACTAGGAGTAGTGAAGAAGAGTGTGAAAGAATTATTAGGATGAAATAAAATAACTCAAATGAGGAAAAGGCATTAGAAACTCAAGGAGAAATAGTTAACTCAATCAGTCAAGGATTCTAAGAAATCTATACATCTAAGAGAGGAGAATCAAAGAGTAACAACTCAAAGTCCATAAAGAACAATGGAAAAGTGAAAAGAGGTATGTCACCTAACAAACCCACTTTTCTATATTGTGGTAGAATTGGACATAAGTCAAATAAATGCTAGCATACGAAAGAAGCAACCTGTAGAGCCAATATAGATAGAAAATTATGTTATAGTATTTATCAGTATGAACATAACTTACATAAATGTAGAGATCTTGTAAGTGAAGAAAGAAGAGAAAAATATTGTTGTCACTATGACATGTATGGTCACAAAAGGAACTATGGATCAAACATCAGATCACATCTATCACGCCCTTCAAATAGAAGAAAGGTTTTTTTCACCTACGAAAATGATGGGCACGTCACATCAAAATGCAAGTGGTGGATAAAACAACATAGACAAGAAAGATCATGGAACAACACAAAGATGTTCTACAGATGTCATAAGGTATGACATGTAGTGAAGGATTATCTTATAAGACATAGACTCATATGGTGCAATAATACTAACAAAGGAAAAGGGAAATGCATTGATATCAGGAAATCAACATGGACTTCTCCAAGCTATGGATCAAGAAACAATCAGATAATATTGGAATAAAGATTGGAGAAGGAAAAGGTTCACCAATAAGAGGTGAGTCCTCCTAATCAAGTTAAGAAAAGGTAAGATTAATAGGGGTCATGAAGGAAAGATGAGTTTTGCACTGGTCCCCTCATGCAAATTGGCAAGTCGTGATTATGTGACTCAATAAGTAGTAGTTGAGCCACATCCAAAAGTGGAAGACAAGTTGTCTTCAAAATTTGACCATTGGATTGATTGCCAAAAAGCATTTATTTCACAAAGGAAGAGGTGGATAGGCAAAAAGGTTATTGATTGGAGTGTAATGTCACATTTTCTAATGGGTCTATAAATAGCTATTTTTTTTTGACAAAGATCACATTTTGTAATCTTGAGATTAGTTGAGCTCTCACATGAAAAACCCTAGCTGTCAAAATATTATCATGTGAAGAAAGTTTGTGCAATAAGTTAACACTGACTTTAAAACTCTAGGTTATGCTCAATGTAAATATCAAGAGATAGAATTAAGGCTAAATACTCTTAATGTCATAATACAATGATTTGTTCGATGTTGAGTTGGTGGATGGATAGGATGAGGAATTGCATGTCTATGATCCCACAGTTTTAGATGTTGACAAAAGGGATATGAAAGGAGCCCTATCTTTAATTCCAAGTAGTGTGCTACTACTAGAGGATTTTGGTGAATATATGAAGACATGTGTAGCAGAGATGGGAGATGAAATTATCAAAGGCCTATACAAGGAGATTCAAGAAAAGGAAACGGGTGAAAAGGACATCAAAGAACTAGAAGCCACAACCCTAACTCATGCCATAAATATTTCAAATTTCTTCAAAGAAGAATAGGTGAGACTTGTACTTAGTCGAGTACACGATGAGTACCTATGGCTAGAAAAGCTATAACATTCAATGAAATTAGATAAAAGTTGACCACCAAAACACATACAATAACAAAGGTGGCTAGACATACATGATGTCATGCAGATGAAAAAATATGCACCATTAAAGACATTCCAAATGACATGGTGTAACTTGCAGAAAATGTGATAGCATATAAAATATATTAGTCAAGTCACAATAATATTGTACCTATAGGAGTAGTTTATGGAGTGCACAAATAATAATGAAGAAAATAAAGCTAGATCTTGCAGACTAGTTGCATGAACAAATGATAGGAAGCCTAAGAAATATTAAAAGAGATAGTGCAACTCACACTTTCAAATTTGGATCCATATTGATATGCATCATTTTCTATTTTAAGGGTGAGTACCCTAGATAAAATAAATTTTAGTAGATGTCAAAGAGTAGTATCATTGTATAAATAAAAAGCATGCACAACTAGTCAAGAGAGAAAGGCATAGAGAAACTTGAAGTTTACTTCAAGAAACTTCAAGAATATATGCAAAATTGGAGAATAATGATTAATCTAATAAACAACTATAAGAGTAGCATTTTCATCTTAGTAGAGATAGAAAATTTCTATATACAAGGGGTCAAACCAATAACTCATTGGATAACTAAACTTCCCAATGAGATAGAGGAAGAATCCACCAAAGGCCTTGTCACAAAAATACCAGAGAAGCCAATTGACAAACAATAACAAATATTTGGAACAATAAAGAGGTAAAGAAAAAGTGTGTTGAACAAGAAGAAAAAGCCTCAAAGTAATTATAGCTAAAGAAGAAGAAAGGAGAGGAAAATATAAAGCAAAAGGATGGAGAAACTCCATAGATTAAAGTAGAGAGAAGCTCTACTCCATAACCAGCATTAGAAGAACAAGAAGAACCAAAGAAAAAGAGGAAATAAGAAACCTCTAAACCTACCACTATGGAAACTTACAAGAGGGAAGGCACAAAAGGAAAGAAGAAACTCTCTACTCAACTTGAGGAAGAGGAAAAAGAAGAAGAATCTAATCATGAAAGTTTAAATTCTACAAAAGGGGGTAAGAAGCTTTCTTTGCAATATATCTTAGAGGACATTGAAAACAATGGTAATTACAACACTATTAGAGATAGTTTCTTGATGTTTAAAAAATTAAATAGAAGTAATATAGTATACTTTGTTAGTGAGTTTAGGAGTGTTTATCAGAATGCCACAAGATATAGAGTCCTAATTGCTAGAAGAGGTATTTGAGATAATCAACTAGAAGTGGTCCAAGGCCATAATTGAATGGAAAAGTATGTTGAAAGAATCTCTTACAAACATAAGGTTAGATCTAAACAATCAAGAAGTCATAGGTCTGGTAAATTCATGTAAAGAAAGCACTAACCTACCTGAGAATATAACATTGATGAAAATAGGGTTAAAGATACATGCATATGCCAATCCAAATGCATTTTGGTCATAACTATAAAAGAAGGAGAAATAAACTCTTGAGGGAGGAGGAAGTCAATGCCAAAAGGATAAAGAGAGACCTAAAACTATAGGTTCTAGAACCACAAAAAAGAAGCCAATAAAGAATCATGATGAATAGTTTAAACAAAGAACCTAGATCAATCAAGATCTGAATAAAAAACCAAAATAAAGTGGAGAGATGCAACAAGCCTCTCCAAGACTATCCACTATAGTAGAGAAACAATAAGCACAATCCCAAGTTGTTGAAATAACCATAAGGGAAGTAAGAGAAAGCATATAAGAAACAACCAGTCAAGATGGGGATACAAGGCAAGAAGGAAAGGAAGAAGCACTCAAAGAAAAGGAACTAGAGAAGAAAAAGGAGGATACTTAGTTACCTCCCATGGAAGTTCAAAACGATGAAGGACAACAACATGAAAAGGACAATGGTGGAAAACCAAGGCAGGAAGTCCTACAATCCACTCCGCTCCAAGAGACACCAACAATTGAGCCATCCTCAACACCATCCATGGGATAGAGGAGTATTATGAAGCCTAAAAAGAAGAAGACAGATTCTGAGGAATCAAAAAGAAAAAAGAGAAATAGATGGTTAGAGGAAACCCAAGAACAAGGAGAGTCTGACATATCTAAAGATGAAGGGGCACTATATGAATCTAATGCACCCAAAATAGTAAAATTGTTATAACTCAAAAAATAATTTTAAGAAATGTGTAAGAGGACTAAAGATATAAAATCAAAGGATTTGGTAAAGTATACCAATCTCAAAGAGAGATATAAAAGAATGAAGTAGAATTGCAAGTTATACAAGTGAGCAACTACACTGGTTGATGCTCGTGATATTCTAAAAGGAATTGTAGCTAAGACAACTTATGATGAGGTCGATGATTTGATCATCATTAAATAAAATATGTAATAAAATAGCTTCATGATAAGTCTAGTCATCTCCCAAGGATAATGGAAAACTAGGTTCTAGCAACATCACTTAATGTGGAGAAGATACTCATTGAAGAGAAGAAAGGGGAATTTGCAACACTCGAGAATGAGATGTCTAAAGCTATGAAAGAAACAACCCTAGTTATTAAAAAAAAGGTACTTCATGCACTCTCACAAGTGATCTTGAGCATTCAAAGGAAAAAGCTCAACAAGAACTCAACATAGTAGAACAAGCATTTGATCCACTATCTAGATTAGCAGTTGAACACATAACTAAAATATAGGACACAATGTACCTTTAACACCAAGTGTGAGCTAAAAAGACAAGATAACTATCAAACTAATGGAGCTTCAATGTGTCTTGAATCCAACCATTGGGTTCATCAATGCCATGATCAAAGGAGTAGATGAGTTTCTCACATTTTTCACCAATAGAAAATGGTGATGCAATCTATAGGAAGCTTGCAAAACTACAAAGTGTAGTCTTCACACTCAAAGAATTGAAGGAGTCATGGGAGACTCTTCTTAACTCAACTAGAGAAAAGTAGAAATATATATTTGAAAATTTTTGATGAATATGGCACGAAAAATCATACTTTCGTTAGGTATCTCCATTATTCACATTTCCATTGTTGACAAAAAGAGGGAAAATAATTTAGAATAATAAAGTTACAAAAAGGGGGAGAACAATCAAAGGCTGAGTAAGGGAAAAAAAAGGGAGAAAATGATGATAATTATATAGGGGAAGCACACAATTAACAAAAGGAAAGAGAAAAGAAACAAAGAAGTAGAAAGAAAAAAGTCTAAGACAACATACAAATGGCATGAACTAGTCATATATCAACCTATATGTCCTATTAACATGTAAAAGTTAAATGGTTTTTATATCAATGCCAAAGGGGTAGATTGTTTCACTAAGCTATTGTTAGAATATATAGTCCACCAATATAACTAAGAGGGGTGGGGGGTGTTGAATCAGTTATCCGACTAATATAAAAATTATCAACCTTAATAAACTTTAACTATATGAGCAATATAATCATAAACCATAACAATATACTCATGCACAATTAACACCAGATATGTTAACTAGGGGAACCCTTGATCAGAGAGAAAACCTAGGTGGGGATGCTACCAACAAGATGATGTACTAATCTAAATATTACTTGTTAGAGGATAGACCTAGTTAGAAGTCTATAACAACATTTAGTACATATCAGTCCCTTTTAGGAGACTTTGAATCCCTATTAGGAGATTACAACCCTGTTGGGAGTTATGCCAACCCTATTAGGAGTTGTACCAACCCTGTTAGGAGTTGTAGAAGACAGTTGGACCCACTACCCAAACAACTTAAAGGTTAAGATCAATGAACCCATTGTCTAAATGACCTCTGTATTATTCCTTTCACAATAATAGAAATGAAATTTCCTTCCTTCCTCTTCCTCTATCCTATCAATCAAACTTTTTCTCCTTTAGATCTTGTAACTAGATCAGAAAAATCGCATCTAATAATCACTTTGATCATTTTCTCACATTCAATAAAAAATCTACTCCTTTTCATAGTTTGCATTCAACAAAATGATTACCACTTCCTTCCAAACAAGGAAAAAAACTTTCCTTTATACCATATCTTCAAAATAGTTCCTTGAGTTGGCCTTGAGGATTTTCCAATTAAAATTAGATAATTAATTAATTTACAATTACAATAGTACTATCAGCTCATAGTCTATACAACTTCTCACATGTGCAATACTAGGGCTAGAACATCTATTGACATCATCATCAGACTATCATGAGTCACTAGTTGAATGTGCATCAATAGATTATATATCCACAAAAATATATAATGCAAACATCAGAAACTGCTTAATCAATTAATCTATCTCTGCACTACTCTTTGTAAATCACATATACCTTATGTATATCTTCGAATTACATCACCCACACTTAACCATGTCATCAAGACATAGTGTAGAACATGTCCATGACTATGCATCATTAGTCAATCAAAACCTTGTCAGTAAAACTAAGATCTCTATCTACTACTCCATCAATCTTCACAGATTTACTGCTATGTTGACATCAATGAAAAACATAGTCATGAATGCAACATGTCAGTACTCTCTAATGCTTAGGATACTCCCACAATGTAGTATCATCAACATTCATGCTAAAAATCTCCCCCTTTGGCATTGATGGAAACATAGATGAAAAACATCTGAGTTTCAAGAATACAAAATAGTACTTTGTTGTTGTTGTTGTTCTCATATTTTCAAATCCTCTTCATCAATCAAATCTGAAAACCTTTGGAACACTGCTTTCTTCTTCTTCTTCTTCTTCTTAGGATCAGCAATAGTTGTTCACAGTAAACAATCCTCTTTCATTCTTACATGGATCATTCTAAATCTCGCTAATAAATGTCTCTCCCCAATTCAATCGGAGGTTGTTTTTCATTTACATATCTCCCCCATTGACATCAATGATAAAGGACTCATTATGTAAATATTCTACTCCAAGTATTCAATCAGCTTAAGTGTCCAAATAAATTATTCAAAACCAAATACCAAGAGTCAACAATGACTCAGTTCATTAGAGATACTCCCATATAGGAAGCATCAACATCCAGTCTAGTCTAACAATAGTTCTCTATGCCACTAGACTGATGCACTCTCTACATCATCTACTTATAAGGAGATAGGGTCATAACCCCAAACATACCTCTCAAGTACTCAAATGTATCTTTAGGTAAGGGCTTCCTAAAGATATCTATAATCTAATATTTAGTGCTCACATACTCTAATATAATCTATTTTTTGTTGCCTTCTCTCTCAAGACATGATACTTAATAGACATATTCTTAGTCTTAAAATGTAACACAAAATTCTTAGACATACTTACTATAGTTTTGTTATCACAATATATGATAATAGGTTATGTAAACTCAATCCCAATATTTTTCAGCATCTGCTTCATCCAAATAACTTGCTTACAGTTATTTTTTGTTGCTACATACTCTTCCTTTGTTGTACTCTATGAGATACAATCTTGTTTCTTTCTCATCCAAGAAAATAATCTTCCTCTAAGAAAAAATGTTCCACTAGTGGTGCTCTTTCTGTCATCCATACTGCTTGCCCAATCCACATCAGTATATGTGCATAGAGTGAAGTTACTTGATCTATCATACCAAATTCTATAGTTAGATGTTCATTTCAAATATTTGAGTATCCTATTTATTGCTGCATAATGATACTCTTTAGGATCAGCTTAAAATCTAGCTACAATCCCAATTGCATTTTTTATACATAGTCTGGTATGAGTTAGATATTGCAAACCTTTGATCATGGATCTATAATTTTTATGCTCAACTGTAGGTGTCTTGTCCTTGCTAGATAATGTGACCACTTATCATAGGTGTACCAATAGGCTTAATACTTTCCAATCCAAATCTCTTCAACAAATCTTTCAAGTACTTAGCTTGTGGAATAAAAATACCATCATCGTTCTACACAATCTACAATCCTAGGAAAAACTTCATTTCTCCTATCATACTCATTTCAAGCTCATTCTTCATTTCTTTAGCAAACTTATCACTTGATTCATCATTACCTCCAAATATTATGTCATCAACAACTATTACTATGATCAACAAACCATTTTCAGTTTCTCTCAAATACAAATTACCATATGTCATACCTTTAATGAATCTAATATTTTTCAAATACTTATCCAACTTTACATACCAGGTTCTAGGTGTTTGCTTCAAACCATATAGAGCTTCCTTTAGTCTGCATAGCATCTCTTTGTCTTCTGTCAAAGGCAAACCTTTAGGCTACTCAATGTATATTTCTTCTTCAAGTTCTCCATTTAGGAAAGCTAATTTAACATCCATCAGATATATTTTTAACTTCTTATTTGTTCCATAAGCCAAGAATATTCTTACTACTTACATTCTTGCTATAATGGCATAAATCTCCTGATAATCTATTACTTCTTTCTTTGAATAACCCTTGCACACAAGTCTAGCCTTATTTCTCATAGCTTCATCTTGTTCGTTCATCTTGTTTCTGAATACCCATTTGGTTCCTATCACATTCTTGTCCTTAGGTCTAGGAACTAACTCCCATGTCTCATTCTTCATAATCTGATCCAATTCTTACTTCATTACTTGAATCCAATGATCATCTTTACATGCTTCATCTACAATATTAGGCTTAACTTGAGAAATCAAACATAATTCCTCATTAACTCTATTTCTTGTCATTACACCTTTGTCTTTACTTCTAATTCTCTATTTTGGAGGGTGATTCTTTGTCAAGTTCTTGTTAGATGTAGGGTTGTTATCTCAACTCTTGTCTCATCCCTTGGTTCAAACCCTTGTTCTCCTTTGTTCTCAATAGTTTGCACATCATTCTTCATATCATTGTTAGTCTCAAAGAAAATGTAAAAATTCTTTCTAAAAATTCCAAAATTATCTTCTTCTTCATTAGAATAATAATCTACCACCTTTTCCTAAGTTCCAAACTTTTCATCAATATTTACATTTGCACACTCAACTATAGTCTTGGTTCTATGATTAAAACATCTATATGCATTACTTTTCAATGAATAGCTAAGAAATATACCTTCATCACTTCTTTGATCAAAGTTACCAATGTTATCATCTCTCTTAATGTAATACTTGCTTCCAAATATTATGAAATACTTAACTATTAGTGAATGACCAAATCATAATTCATAAGGGTTCTTACTCATACCTTTTTTAATCTATACTCTATTCATAGTGTACACTTTTATATTGACTTCTTCTCTCAAAAATGTCTTGGATACATCATTCTCAAACAAAATCATTCTTGCTACCTCTGAAACTAATATGTTCTTTCCAAAATCCTATTTTTATCAGGAGTCTTGGGTGAAGATAACTATCTTTTAATTCCATTCTCTTCACAAAACATATTAAACTCTTTGTATATGGATTCTCCTCCTCTATCTAATCCCAAATATTTTATCTTAACATGAGATTCATTCTCAACTCTATTTTTAAATATCTTAAACTTCTCAAAAGATTAAGATTTCTATTTAAGAAAAGCTACCCACATCATTCTAGTGAAATCATCAAAAAAAATCATGAAATACCTTTCACCATATAATTTTCTCATTCTAATAGGACCACTCAAATCTATGTGAACAATTTCCAACTTCTCTATTGTAGTGAACTTCTTTCTGGGAAAAGATACTTTCTTCTAATTAGCCAAAATACATTCTTTGAAAATAATATTAGTAGGCTTTATTATCTTAGGCAAGTGTCTAACTGCAAATGTGCTACTAAATTTCACAATATTATCAAAGTTTATATGACAAAATATCCTATCCCATAACCAACTATTATCCACTTTAGCAACCAAACATGTCATTTCAGTGCGATTCAACTGAAAGACATTACCTTTGGACCTAGTTCGAGTTCCAATCATCTTACCACATTTATCCTTGATAGTGAAAGTCTTCTCTGTGAATTATAATTGATACCCTTTATCAACCAATTGGCCAACACTCAATAAATTATGCTTCAATCCATCAACAAAATAAACATCGTCAATGTTAGTTCTTTCATCTAAAGTAGGGATCTAATCCCTATAATTTGTTACCAACTCTAATAATTCCTCCATCATAGTTCCTAAGTTTGAAAAATTTATTCATATCACCAATCATGTGATGTGAACATCCGCTATCTATTATCCATTCATATTTCTTTTCAACTTGGGAAACTAGAGCTCTTTCTTCCATAATTTCTTTATCTAGATCATCTTCTTTAACAACCACAAATCCTAGCTCATCATCACATTCATTTTGATCTCTTTCATCAGATTCCTCATCTTCAAACATTTTTGCCTCTCGTAGGCTTAAACTTTTCCATATAATTTTTATCTCTTTTAGGACATTTAGATGCATAATGACCAAACTCATTACATATCCAACATTTAAAGACATTCTTACCAATTTTTTCTCTTCTCACAAGAAGTGTTATACCTTCTTCAATCTTCTTGAAGAAGATTTGGATCTACTGCTAGAAAAATCTCCATGTGTGATTGCACTTCTAGATAGGCTTGGCTAAATATCAAGGGAACTGGAGGCTGTCTCCACTTTTTTTAGTTTTCAAAATTGTCTCATATCTACTTCTATTGCTTCCAATCTTCCAATCAATTTTTCTCTATTAAATTCCTTAGTACAGGGTATTAGTAGTTGAATCATCTGAGCTACTTGCTTGAATGGTGGTGATAGAGTCTTCAAGATCTTCCATACAAACTCATCTTCTTCCTTGGTTCCACCATGTCACTTGATTCATGCAACAATCTCTATTACCCTACCAATATAGTTTCTTACAGATCCATTTCCATCATTTTAGCATCTTGAAATCACATATCCAATTATGCAATCTTACTCTTTTTGTATGTGTATCACCTTCATAAATATATTCTAATGTTGTTCAAATCTTATGACATGTTTGAAGTGACTTTACCTAACTATACTTGTTCTCTGCACATGAATATATCTCTTTATACTTCATTGCATTCTTCAAGCTTCTCTTCTTTCACAATTTCCTTCTCACTCTTTGTCAAGAGCCAATATCCCAAACCTATGAATAATAGATGAGTCTTCATCTTCTCTTTCCAACTTTCATAGTTGGCCCCATCAAATCTAGGACTATCCTTTCTAAAAAGATTCATCATCAATCTGTCAAATTTGTTAAGCTTATCCTTCAAGGACCTAATGCTTTGATACCAATTTTTAGAATATATAGTCGACCAATATAACTGACAGGGTAGAGGGGTGGGGGGGAGGGGGTGGTGAATTAGTTATCCAACTAATATAACAATTCTCAACCTTAATAGTTAACCATATGAGCAATACAATCAAAAACCATAGCAAGATACTCATCCACAATTAACACCAAATATGTTAACTAGGGGAACCCTTGATCAGAGGGAAAACCATGATGGAGATGGTACCCACAAGATGATGTACTAATATAGATATTCCTTATTATAGAACAGACCCTATTAGAATTCTATAACAATATTTAGTACATATTAGCCCCTGTTAGGAAACTTTGAATCACTGTTAGGAGTTGTGTCAACCCTGTTAGGAGTTGTAAAAGATAGTTGGACCCCGTGCCCAAACACCTTCAAGGTTAAGATCAATGAACCCACTATTCAAATGACCTCTATATTATTCCTTGTAGAATAATAGAAATGAAATGTCCTTCCTTCCTCTTCCTCTATCCTATCAACTAGACTTTTACTCCTTTAGATCTTATAATTAGGTCACAAAACTCACTTCCAATAATCCCTTGGATTGCTTAGTCACATTCAGTAAATACTCTGCTCCTTTTCACACTTCAAATTCAACAAAATGATTACCACTTCCTTCCAAACAAGGAAAACAACTTCCCTTTATACCATATCTTCAAAATAATTCCTTGAGTCAGCCATGAGGCTTTCCCAATTAATTATAATAAGATAATTAATTAATTTATAATTACAATAGTATTGTCAGCTCACAGTCTATAAAACTTCTTACATGTACAATACTAGGATGAATGTCTACTAACATCATCATCAGACTATCATGAGTCACTGGCTGACCGTGCATCAAGATATTATATCTTTGCTAAAAGATATAATGCAAACATAAAAAATTTCTTAATCAGTTACTATGTCTCTACATTTCTATTTGTAAATTAGGTATATCTTCCATACATCTTTGACTTACATCACGCATACTTAACCACATCATTAGGACATAGTGTAGAACATGTCCATGAGTGCACATCATCAAACAATCAAAACCTTGTTTGTACAACTAAGATCTATGTCTGCTACTCAGTTAGTCTTCATAGACTTATTGTTATGTTGATATCAATGACAAACACAATCATGAATGCAACATGTCAATATTCTCTAATGCTAAGGATACTCCCCCAATGTAGTATCATCAAAATTCATGCTAAGAACTATATTAACTAGAAAAATGATGTGTAATGACATCAAATAATGAGATAGAAGAATTTGTTGTCATTAATTGGGATTCAGTTAACAAGAAGTTGCAAAATATTCCATCTATAACTACCGATAGACTAGCTTACCAACTAATATAACAATTGTCAACCTTAATAATTAACTATATGAGAAATACAATAAAAAACCATAACAAGATACTCATCCACAATTAACACCAAATATGTTAACTAGGTGAACCCTTGATTAGAGGGAAAACCTTGATGGGGATGGTACCCACAAGATGATGCACTAATATAGATATTCCTTATTATAGGATGGACCCTATTAGAATTCTATAAAAATATTTAGTACATATTAACCCCTGTTAGGAAACTTTGAATCCCTATTAGGAGTTGTTTCAAACCTATTAGGAGTTGTACAAGATAGTTGGAACCCCTGCCCAAACACCTTCAAGGTTAAGATCAATGAACCCACTATCCAAATTACCTCTATATTATTCCTTGTAGAATAATAGAAATGAAATTTCTTTCCTTCCTCTTCCTCTATCCTATCAACTAGACTTTTTCTCCTTTAGATCTTATAATCAGGTCACAAAACTCACTTCCAATAATCCCTTGGATTGCTTAGTCACATTCAGTAAATACTCCACTCCATTTCGCACTTCAAATTCAATAAAATGATTACCACTTCCTTCCAAACAAGGAAATAAACTTCCCTTTATACCATATCTTCAAAATAATTCCTTGAGTCAGCCTTGAGGCTTTCCCAATTAATTATAATAAGATAATTAATTAATTTATAATTACAATAGTACTATCAGCTCACAATTTATAAAACTTCTTACATGTACAATACTAGGATGCATGTCTACTAACATCATCATCAGACTATCATGAGTCACTGGCTGACCGTGCATCAAGATATTATATCTTTGCTAAAAGATATAATGCAAACATCAAAAATTTCTTAATCAGTTACTATGTCTCTACATTTCTCTTTGTAAATTAGGTATATCTTCCATGCATCTTTGACTTACATCACACATACTTAACCACATCATTAGGACATAGCGTAGAACATGTCCATGAGTGCACATCATCAGACAATCAAAATCTTGTTTGTACAACTAAGATCTATGTCTGCTACTTTGTTAGTCTTCACAGACTTATTGTTATGTTGACATCAATGACAAACACAATCATGAATGCAACATGTCAATATTCTCCAATGCGAAGGATACTCCCCCAATGTAGTATCATCAAAATTCATGCTAAGAACTATATTAACTAGGAAAATTATGTGTAATGACATCAAATAATGAGTTAGAAGAATTTGTTGTCATTAATTGGCATTCAGTTAACATTAAGTTGCAAAATATTCCAACTATAACTACCGATAGACTAGCTTACCGGTCAAGATACTAAAATGAAGAAGAAGAAAAAAGGGAAGGAATGAATATGATATAGTCACCATCAATGTGACAATACAAGAGAAGGTTTCAAAATAAAAAGACATGTATAAGAGTTGTGTGATGGAATGCAGCTATTGTTTACACAATCACAAGTCTAGATGTAAGTATGCAGTTGATCAAGCTGGCCTATAAACATAGACATCTACAAATAGGGAGTCATGGGTTTCTTGTGATTATGTTCACTATGGATTTTGAATTCAAGCTACAATTTGAGAAGGATAATCATTAGGGATTCTCATTCACAATTAGAGGTTGTGATTTATAAGAAAAAATCTAACACAAAAAAGAAGAAGCAAATGTAGTAGATTTGGAAAGAATGGAGAGAGAAAGAGATAAGAATGTTATTATTTTTGTATCTATGTAATCTTGAGAATCCAAGAGGTTAGTTAGTTGTGAATAGAAAGAAATGAGAAAGAAAGTGCAGAGTGCATGAGAGGAAGAGTGAGGTTGAATCCAAACTTAAGCTAGAATAAGTAGAAGAAGATCAAAACATCTTCAATGATCCAAAGAAGAGAATCTATTAGGAAAGGTGTGCTAGACACTCAGATATATTACTATAGTTCTCTTTCTACCCATTGCATATATGGTAAATAGGGTAGACTTTTAACAAGTCATCTAAATCCTCTAACAAGGTATCTCTCAGAAAGGGATCTAAAACCTCTAATGAGGTAGTCTTAATAGAATGATTGTAATCCTAACAACTTACTAGAATTCCTAATCAGATGTATTCTTAGAAAGAAAAAATGTAAAGCTCTTAAGCAGGTACCCTTTTACTTGCAAGGAAATGCTAGTGGGTAGATTATCCCCACCCTGTTTTTCATCCTCTCAATGAGGGTTTTGACATAAAAATATATGTGTTATTTATGTATTCTTCAGTGTGGAACATTCTATGGTTTTATTTTATAGATTTTATCATTTGTTTAATCATCAAAGAGGTAGTAACTATGTTTTTTGAAAGAATCATTAGACTAACTAGTAGGAAGTAGAAAAGTTCAGGTACTAATTCACCCCCCTCTCAGTACCTATTGGGACCAAGAAAAGGTTTCTTTGTTTCGTACTTGATTATTTAAAGACTACTCCACATGTCACATTTTTCTTGAGAAACTTTCTTTTGAACATCAAACTTGCTTCTGCTTTTGTGTCTACGCATTGTTACATTTGACAACATTTCCAAAAATATCAAAATAGAAAATCAAACTAGGTATTTTGGGTCAAAAAATTGGTCATTAATGGATTTCCATACTTTTTGTCACTTTCAATCCTAAGAGATGTTTTATAATACTGGAGTTTATCACTAGTCAGTATTGTGGTCTATTACCTATCTTCTAGCAATATGTCATATGGCATATCTATAGAATATTGCCTCAAAATATTTCATCGTCTACCTTATAGATAAATATAATACTGTTGTCCTTTTGTTGCCTAGCTTACAAAGCTTTGTTGTATGACTGATGTTCTAAATCCCTTGCATTTAGACCTTGTTCTTAGTTGGTTTAATACATCCTATACTTTATTGTTCTAACTTTTAGTCTCAAACCACTGAGTTAGAGGTTGTTCTTAACTAAAAAATATTACTTTGATCACTTGACTACATACTTGGTTAGTAGATTGTTCACTTGTCCATCTTGCGAAAGGTTATCTTTTCTCTCTCTTTTTTAGACTCTTTTTTGGTTTGGACAAGTGGACCTTTTCCTACTTGGTTTGTACATCAAATCATTATGGTCATCCTATTTACTTTCTATATTCTCTTTCATGTTAGTACAACTAGATATCAAATTCATTGAGGAAAGAAACACCAATGTACCTTTGATACATCGCCTAAAAGAGATTTAGAAACTTAGTTTGATCCCTTTGGTAAAACTTTTGAGACACCTCCTTCTTCACCTAGCTCCAAACACGATGATTCTTTGACTTTATCTAGAAACAAATATGATAAAATCTTAAATGAAAACTTAATGAAAAATGAAAGATAAAGACATATAGAGATAGAAATATAAGCTTATTTGGAAGAAGAAGCAAGATAGTTGGCTAGACAATTTTATAGAGGACTTTTTGCACATGGCTCACCTTCACACCCAAGATCCCAATATATTAGATGTGCTTCACCTCAAAGGTCATCACACACAAGAAAAACCTCACATGGTTACCAACATGACAATAATCTCAATCCTAAAATTATTTAAGAGGAAATCCTACAATTTCAACAAGATATTTACTTGCAAAGACTCATGAAGAAGACCTTAGGCTGAGAAATATGTCAATACTTTCTTCA
This sequence comes from Cupressus sempervirens, assembly GCA_028749045.1. Lineage (NCBI taxonomy): Eukaryota > Viridiplantae > Streptophyta > Pinopsida > Cupressales > Cupressaceae > Cupressus > Cupressus sempervirens. The sequence goes on from CM053786.1 coordinate 402,374,392, forward strand.
TTTGACTTCTCAGAAAATCAAATTACCTCATAATTTTAACATTGATGACTTGATTTAAAAGGAAGAATCTTCACCCTTTGAGAATATTATTAAACAATTATAAGAAGTAACCAAGAAGATTAATCAAACTAAGAAGGAGAAAAAAAAACAAAGGACATCCTTTTAATTTAACTCTATATGTATTTTTCCTTATCACATTGAGTTATACATGCCTCATTTTACTTGTAAGAATGAATATCCAAAATATGATAAATATGATGGTAGTGGAGATCCACATGATCACCTTAGGGATTTTTCTGCCCTTAGAGTGGATTTTACATAGGAACACACTTACCTAATATGGTTATTTCCAAGGATACTTAGTAGTCAATAAATGGAATGGTTCACTAAGTTATCACAACCTATCAATTTCTTTGATCAACTTGTTGGGCTCTTAATTCAATAATTTTCATACAACATCCAACATCCTATCACTATGCTTGATTTTTACAACACTAAAAAATGTATAAGGGAGCCACTTGTTCAATTCCTTTAGTGATGGAGGAATATTATCTATTCACACTACCCTTCTCAACTACCTAAAAGAGAAAGAATAGACATATTTATGAATAAATGTTTCCTAGAATTACAGTATAAAGTAAGGAAAGAGCTCTTATCAAGTTTGATCTTATAGTAGGATGTTCTTTGTGCATTAAAGAATTTTTTGTTGAAAAATTGGGACTTAATTTGACTAAAGATAAGTATATGGATAGTAAATCCAACTACGACAATAAAATAGACAAGAGAAAAGCACTGGAGATAATATGTGGTTAATGATGGTGTGGTGAATGCATCTAAACCTAAAGAACCAATCTTCAATTTGACTAATGGCATGCAAGCAATAAGACAACAAGAGGCTTCTAAGGTTATGGCTCCAAAAAATATAATGATTTTAGAGGTAATAATGCATGGGTATCAAAACTTAGACACAACTTTACACCTTTAGGAGATTCACTTGAGGTGGTTCTAAATACACTAGTCTCAAAAAAAATTATCACACTATCAGATAAATCTATGCCATATGAACCCAATGTCAAACCCAAATGGTGGAATGATGATCATTATTTAAATTTCAATAGAAAAAAAGGTCATAAGATATAAAATTTCACAAGACTTAAAAGACATATTCAAGACCACATTGATGATAAGAAGTTTGGATTTGATAGATTAATGACTAATACTACTCAAACAATTTTCACTAAAACCTTGTCTAAATATGAAAAGGAGAGACCTATAAAAACTAAAATTTGAATTTTGTGATGAAGTATACCAACATTGATTCTTATAATGTCATACATATGCTTGAACCCATTGATGAGAGCATATACATGGTTAGACCTAAATGTAAGAAATAAAACTATGACTTGGATATTGATGAAACACACAAGATCATATTGAGAGGTATTCATTCTTCTTCTACATGATCATGATTTCACAACATTAAAACTAAGAGAATAGTATAACGATAACCTATGATCATCCTTAGAGGAGTTTCTTCCCCATCACAAACTCAAGAACTTGAATGGTGTCAATCAAAGTAAATCCAAGGTCATAATTAAGATCCTTATTCTTCCAAGAAGTTAACATCTAAATAAATAGGTACTTTATCTAAATAGGCATCCACCTCTTCCAAGTGAAGTTGTAACTTAGTGGATCAATTACAAACAATGCTTACTCAGAGTTCTAGATTTGAGTTTCTAGAACTATCTCCTACTCACAAGGAGATCCTAGAGAAATCTTTGCACACAACTAGTGTCCTAGATAAAGATATTAATAGTAATGAATTATAGACCATGGTTAATCATATTTTTTCCCTCATTATCTCATCTTTTCTAATTAGGATGATAAATCATTAAGTAATCCACACAACCTCTCTTTACACATTGAAGTTCAAATATATAGAACCCATGTCAAATGTGTTTTAATAGATGGATTAATAGGGTTAAATTTTTATACATATAATTTAGTAAAAAATTAGGTCTATTAGAGTTTACCATCAATCCTAGATAGAAAATTACTATCAAAGCATGCGATAAGGAAAAGAGATCTTCTAGAGGTCTTATAGTTTTACCTATTCAAGTAGGACTAGTTGAAAAGGATATTGTCTTATAACATATTTTTAGGAAGGTCATAGATTCATAACATGCAAGAAGTACCTTGGACTTACCATCAATGCATTAGATTCCCATATAATGGTACTAAAGTCTCTATTCTTGTGGATAAGTCTATGTCTTTTAATTCTCTTAATGTTGAATCTTTTGTGCCACATAATAGAGTTGTTGAGGAGACTAAGAATATGCTTACTAAATGTGAGAAGAAATAGAAACTATTGAAAACAAGGATGTGAGAGTATCAATTAGACTCTATTGCCATTCTTCATATTTCTCCATGCCCCTATGATAGAAATTTTGATGAGATGAAACCATCTTCCTTCACTATGATTATTTATCTCACTTTTTTTCAATCCCTAATACCTTTATAAATAAAAATGAGGATAGGTTTGTTAGACAGTGGATCTATTGAGAAGAAACTCCTAAAGTAGTCACACTTAGTGCTGAAATCTCTCCTACAAAGCATGGAAAAGGATATGAATTTCTTTCTTTAATGGGTTATCTAGGACATGGTCCTTTGAGTGATAGAAACCATGCTCTTATTGAACCCCTAATTCATACCAATAGATGCAAGTGTATATTGGTATCTCTAACCATTATTGTTTATTAATGTCAACTGCTTAGTCATTTACAAGGTAGAGTTAGATGGCCATCACTATAATTGAGATACTCTCTATAGGTCGAGTCATGTACATAAGTAAGTATGTACTTAGCTCTATAGGAGCCAAGTAATTTTTTGGGTCACAGAGTATTTCTATATACTAGCCAAGCTCTTCAGTGACCAAGAATTTTTTTAAGAATACATGTGTTGAGTTACTTAGTATGTATTGAGCACAATGAAGGCTGAGTAATAGTAATGTCAAGCATCAAGAAATAGTAAAGGTTAGGAATTGTAGAGTTTACATAAAATTTAGGAATGGAACATAGTTTTAGACAAAAATATTATCAAGTTGACTTGGAAGGGATATTTAATTTTTGAAGAGGTTGTTATAAAAAATTTAATACTTTTAGAGGTTGTTACAAAACATTTACATGTTATGGATAATAGATCCCTATGTTGTGTGTTTGATGACCAAGATGAAGAGGTAAAACATTTAATCATCTAGAAAACTCTTCTCAAAACTCTTTATATAGTGATGATCTTAACCTAAATCACATGCCCATAGAGAAATAAATGAAAATACTTTATGTGTGAACATGGAGCTCTATATAGAAAAGGATTGAGATCATATTAGAAGTCATTGAAGGGTTCTGTTATTATCTAATAGACAAAGTGACCTAGTCATGGCACTAAAGTCAAAAGGAAAGACAAGCATATCATAGCAGAGGAGAGGATTGTAATGTTCCTATTATAAACTAAATCATTAATCTAGCTATTGTTAATGGGCTAATTGATTTAATATATCTCAAACCCATTTTTTTTGTTTTCATAATTTGTGTTGTCATTGGCTATCTTTGTACGCCCTTTGAAAGTTTTTCCTGATGGATATTTAAGCACGGTTTGTTGGTAGTCATTAAGGTATGTAATTTGGATTATTTCTTTGTACTAAAAATTCCCATTGGGAATCTCTGCTATTCACCATTTCAAAAGTGAAAGATCTTCCCTATTTAGTTTGTCTAGTTTTGGTGGGATTCAACCCTCACCCTGTTCTATTGCTTGTAATACTTTGCTTGGATCGAGTGAATTGGAGCATCATCTTTCAGCATATAATTATTGAAAGGATATTCATGTTCAAATATTCTTATTGTTTGGTTTTTGTATGATAAAATTAGAGCTTATAGTTTAGGGTGCATAACTATCTTCCATCCACACTTCATCCATTATTGGCAACCTTCATTGTAACTCGTACTGCAACTCTACCACTATACGACCTCCTAGTCCCCCCATACTAGCTCCCTTACTCATTGTACTAAATTCAACATAACCTTCTATATGAAACCCATAGCCTATCGTATGGTCTGCATAACCCTCTGTATGACCTCCATAGCCTGCCGTATGGCCATCATAAGTATACTATATGGCACTTTCTTGTGTCACTGTATGGTACATCTCCTACTCCCCACCCCATTGTATGGTCTGTACCATATGACCTCCCATTTGTTTGTATGTTGGCAAAGTGACCTTTGTGCACCATCTCCACTCAGTCATACTAGCCTCCAGATCACCATACATATTCCATCTGATTTCCAATTGGTCTAGAGAAAAGATTTTTTGTGAATCATATACAGGAATAGATCATTACAGTGGTATCAAAGCTTTGATCCTACTAGCTTGTGAATAGTGAATGAGAATTTATAGCTAGAAGAGAAAAAGAACCCACTCCATTGATAGAATGACTATCAAACTAGAACCCACAGCTGTCGATCTTGTGGCACTATTGAGAGAACTTGCACAGAATTAGGCATAGATCAATGATACTCAATGACTTATGGAAGAGACTCTTAAGAAGTTGGCACACAATAAAATATCTAGAGAACAAAATGATCATAGCATAGATGCAATGTCAGGTAAAGAAAACCCTCATCCATCGTGCTCTCAACCTTCCATGCCATCTTTCCCCCCATGGATGGAGACATCACATAGAGGGAAACAATTGAGCTTTGAAGAAATGTAAGAATAGTTGAGGGAAGATTGGAAGAATGTGAATTTGGAGGAAAATATATCCTACAAAAAATTTTGCAAATCAGAGAATGAGATACTTAGGAGGTGGAAATAGGGGATATTTTAATGATCTTAGGAGGAAGTTGAGTAAAGTAAATTTGTCTCCATTTGATGGATCCATATCCATATCTACACAAGAATGGGTAATCAAGGCCGATACTTACTTCCAACTTAATCTCATGCCAGAAGATGAAGCAATTAAATTTGTGGCATTACACTTAGAGGGAGTTGCACATGAATGGTGGAATCATGACACCATCATACTGGGGCATGATCAAATAAATACTTATACAAAATTCACTGAGTGATTGATAGGTCAATTTGAAGGGAAAGATCTGGAACTCAATTTCAAAGATTTGGCACAACTAAGACAAAATGGATTGGTCAACTAGTACATTGTAAGATTTTAGAAACCCTCTATTTTGGTCAAGGACATTTTTGAAAGAAGACAGATAGTGCTCTTCATGGATGGACTAACAAAACCACTAAAAAGATGGGTAAAGGGGTTCAATCCTACCACCCTGTTGGAGGCCATTAAGAAGGCATAGAGTATGGCACCATCCTCATGAAGTTACTCACATTCCAAAACATTAGTGTTTTCGAGGGACAGAGATAATAAACCTCCACCCAAGAAGTTTTCATTAGATGAAGCCACCAGACAAGAGCTCTGAAGGAAGAAACTATGTTTCAATTGTAAGGGACCTTGGGAACCTGGCTACAAATGCCTTAGAAAAGTGAAGATCCATTACATTGAGGTTGTGTCTAATGATGAGGATGAACAAGAAGAAATACTTGCCAAAGACAACTAACATCACAATGACACCAACATGGTTAGTTGGAACCATACGAAAAGAATTGCAACATTGGTATAGCATAGGGGAACTATCACTCTAATTGGTAGCCTAAGGTACATAATATTTTGTGTATGGGGAACCCTTTAAGGAAAAAGGGTTATAGTGATACTCAATAGTGGAGCCACCTTAAACTTCATAAACTCACCTCTGGTGAAGTGAAGAGGTCTACCTACGAAGACACACGCAAGATTTCAGGTCAAGGTTTCCAAAGGGACTCTTCTACCCTACACACACCTTGTTCCTTAGCTAAATATCACAATGAAAAATCACATGACAATTGAGGATTTCTTCATAGTGGAACTTGATGACATGGAGGTTATTTTGGGCATATAGTGGATGGAGACACTTGATCAATACACTTAGAGCTTCAAATAGATGGATTTAATTTTTGTTGTCGATGGAAAGAAAGTTTTTCTTTGTGGAATGGAAAATGAGGGTCTAAAGGAAGTTTTTACACATTGAATAGAGGCAATTTTTGACGTGATGATGTTGCTTGGGTGGCACATTGTTTTGTTTCAGTAGAACCTATAAAAGGGCAACATACACCTCCCTAGGATGATGATCTCTAGAATATTTTGACTAACCATGATAAAGTTTGTATAGACATTGCTCCTGGCATACTACCTCATCAAGGGTTTGAACACACTATCAAGTTGGAAGAAAGAGACAAGTCGATCATAACCACACCTTATAGCCATCCCAAGAAATTCAAAGATTAGATCAAAAAGATGATTCAAGAACTACTAAAGAAAGGATGGATCCATCATAGTTCCAGTCCCTTCATGTCATTAATGATTTTGGTTAAAGAGAAGGATAGGATGATGCACATGTGTGTTAACTTTCATGGGTTTAACAAATAAATAATAAATAATAGATATGCCATTCCAAGGATAGATGAGTTCTTGGATGAATTACATGATGCAGTCTATTTTTCAAAACTAGATCTCCATTCTAGTTACCATCATATCTACATGAGGAAGGAAGATGTTAAAAAGATGACCTTTCATTGTCACTACAGACACTATGAGTTCCTTTTCATGTCATTCAAATTTTAAAATGCACCTGCTACATTCTAATCGTGTATGAATTGCATCTTCAACAAAAAATTGTGCGAGTACTTGTTGGTATTTTTTTATGACCTTCTTATTTATAGTAGGACATGGTAAGAGCTCCTAAAGCATTTGGATGAAGTCCTATTTATCATGAAGGAGCAGTCTTTATTCGCCAAGAAATCCAAGTGTGAATTTGGTATGACAAAAATATTGTACCCAGGGCATGTTGTCAGTAAATACAAAGTTCAAGTTCATTAGGAGAAGATTCATGCCATCCTTGATTGGCCTCCCCCAAAACCACTCATAGATTTACGAGTATTTTTTGGACTATGCGATTATTATTGAAGGTTTTTTAAAGGATTATCTTAGCTAAACACACCCTTAATGGATATAACAAGGAAGGGTTCTTTCCAATGGGATAGAAAAGCACAACTCACTTTTGATAAGTTGAAAGAGGCAATGGGTACTCATCATGTACTTGCATTACCTGATTTCACTCGACTATGCATTCTGTGTGATGCATCTAGAGAAGGCATTAGCATAGTACTGATGCAAAATAGACACCTGATATTTTATGAGAGTAGGAAGCTTACACAAAAAAAACACCTATATTCCATCTACAACAAAGAAATTTTGGCTATCATACATGCACTAACCAAGTTTTGGCAGTATATGGTGGTTGCCAACTTTTTTGTTCATATAGATCACAAAAGTTTGAGATATTTTCTAGAGCAATGTGACTTGAACAAGAGGCAACAAAAATGGGTAAGAAAGGTTCAATTTTTTTATTTTGACATTGAATATGTGAGAGGAAAGAATAATGTGGTCACAGATGCCTTTTCCAGGAGACCCATCGTCTACTCACTAAGCCATATTTTAGCTGACTGGAAGGTGCATTTGTTGGTAGAATATTTCATAAACATATTTTCCTATGAGCTAATGGATGGAAGCACCCAAGATGATCAATACAAAGTGGTGGATGACATCATCTACTATAAGAGTTAGATATTTTTAGTGTTGAAATCCAAATTGAAGAGAAAATCTTGAAGGAGATACATGACTCACCCTTGGTAGGATACCTAGTCTTCCTCAAAACTTATAGAAGTCTTCAAGAGAGGTTTTCATGGAAAGGACATAAAGGAGACATATTTTAGTATGTAAGACAGTCTACAGTCTACCAGTATAACAAATCTGAACATACTCTACCTATCAGGTTATTGCAACCTCTACCAATTGTTACAATGGGCACAGAATCAAAAAAATATGTACACTGATAAACACTGAATGGAGAGGAGTTTCAAAGTGGGGGACTTGTTCTATCTTAGGCTCTAGCCATATTGGCAATCCTCATTGAAGGAAAAGGGAAAAGAAAAATTGAAGCCACAATTTTATGGCCCCTATCATGTAGTTCATTGCATTGGTGAAGTCGCTTATGAGATGGAACTTCTAGAGGGGAGTCATATTCATAACATCTTTCATGTTTAATGCCTGAAGAAGGTCATGGGATATAATGTCATGGTACCCACAGACCTTCCACCACTCAATGAAGAAGGAAAGCTAATATTGGAACCAATTGAGATCATTGAAGTACGTGAGAAGACCCAATAGAACCACATGGTGAAGGAATATTTAGTGTGCTAGAAAAATTTTCCGTTGGAAAAAGTGACATGAGAGGGTGAGCACATTCTCCAGCACCCAGCATTGCATTTGCTTAAGGACAAGCAAAATTTGGGATAGGAGGACTGTAATGTTCTCGTTATAAAATAAATCATTAATCCAACTATTATTAATGGACCGATTGATTTAATATATCTTGGACCCATTTTTTCTTTGTTTCCATAGTTTGTGTCGCCATTGGTTATCTTTGTACACCCTTGAAAAGTTTTCCCCGATGGGTATTTAAGCACAACTTGTAGGTAGTCATTAGGGTATGCAATTTTGATTATTTCTTTGTACTACAAATTCCTGTTGGGATTCTCTATTGTTCACCATTTTAGAAGTGAAAGATCTTCCCTATTTGGTTTGTCTAATTTTGGTGTGATTCAACCCTCACCCTATTCCATTGCCTATAATACTTCACTTGGATTTGGAAAATCAGAGCATCATCTTTTGCAATATGTTTATTGAAAGGATATTCATGTTTAAATCTTCTTCTTGTTTGTTTTTGTATGATGAAATTTGGGCTTATTTTTTAGGGTGCATAAATATCTTCCATCCACACTTCATCCAGGACTAGAAACCTTCATTATAACTTTGTCGTGCAACTCTATCACTTTACAACCTCCTAGTCCCCCTATACTAGCTCCCTTACTCACTATACTACATTCATTGTTCATTGTACTACCTACATAACCTTCCATATGGCACCCATAGCCTCCCATATAGCCAACATAGGTATATTGTATGACCCTTTCCTGTGTCACCATACGGCACATCTCCTACTCCCCACCATACCCTATGATCTTTATCGTACAATCTCCCTATTGTCTATACATTGACAAAGTGACATCTGTATAGCATCTGCACTTAGTCGTACTAGCCTTCAAATTACTGTATGTATTCCATCTAATTGCCAAATTTTCTAGAGAAAATATTCTTTGTGAATCATATACAGGAACATATCATTGCAAGGATCAGTTATCAAGGAGAAGACATAAAATTATCTTATAGAGAACACCAAGAATCAGGTATTGAATTAGTTTTAACAGACTCGAATTAGGGTAAATCTCTTAACAGAGTGGTCTTAACAAATCTTTGTAAATCTCCTAACAGATTCCTTACTTTGTTGTAAGTGCTAAATCCTCTAACAAGGTGATACCTAGTAGTCTCTTAAGCCTTTAACAAGAAAGACCCCTCACAGGGTAGATTATGTTTTATGGTCAAACATTGTAACCTTAACTAGTTAACTTTATTACTATAGTAGTGAAGATTTGTGGGTGTCATCCCCACCATAGTTTTACCTTCACGTTGTAGGGTTTCTGGGTAATAAATATTGTGTTATGTGTATTACATTAATGCATATGATTGATCAAATTTATATGTTACATCAGATTTACATTACTATTTTTACATGCACAAGTTATTGATAGATGTGGATGAATCTATGAGGAGTTTAAATTGTATAAGATTATGATTCACCCCCCTCTCAGTATCTAGTTTATTCTATTTATTCTTCTAACAATCAACAATTGGTATCAGATCTTTAATTCTCTAAAAGAAGCTTAATAGTTTGGAGATTATATCTTGGAGATGGAGGCATTAAAACTAGATAAGGTTATTGACAATCAGGTGATTGACATTAAACTAACACTACAAAAACTTGAGAAAGCAAGACAAGATCTAGAGGATTCTATAAAAAGGAGAAAGGAAATTACCATCCTGATAAAATTGTTTTCATACGAAGAAGTTGAGACTGAATGATTGTTTGAATCAATCAATCCAAATGAAAAAGCATCTATTGATCTACTTGACATGAAAAATATTTTGAATGAAGAAATAGGACTAAAAAGAAAACATGAAATCCAATTATTAAGACTCTGTGAAGTGACTAAATAAAAGAAGAAAGTTGAAGAAGATAGGACTATGGTTGAAGAAGACAAAAGGGTAATGGCTACAAGAATTGAAGAAATAATACCAGATGTGAAAACTCTCACAAACACTCAACTGGACATGATGAACTAATTTGTGCTTGCAAATCAAGAATTGGATCACAAGGATGTGAAAATTGCAAATTTGAAATCATAGAAGAACATACTAAAGAATGAATTGAGAAATAAGGAGGAATCCAGGCAGAGATTCAATAAACCAAAGGAAGAAATGAAGTACTTTGAAGAATTAATGAAGTCATCAAGTTTTTCTAATGGGTCCGGCATTCGTGCACTAAAAAAGGAGAACCATCAAGGAATGGAGAACTAAAGAATGAAAGGTCAACAGGCAAACCAACATGCTATCACTGTGGAAAACTTGGTCATACTATGAATATTTGTAGAAGAAAAAATGGTATCCAAAATTATAAACCTAAGTTTACTAGTTACTATTTTACTACAAGAAACAAGGACATCAAATAAAAGAGTGTAGGTCACCGAAGAATACAAATGCTACACCTAAATGGATATTTCTATAACTATCAGAAATATGGGCATAGAGTATATGAATGAAGATCATAGAAAAAATCCTACTAGACAAATTAGAGAAATAATTTGCACCTAATAATGCACGTTCCAATTGTCATAAATTTGGACATCAAAGAAAGAATTGCAAGACTCAAGTATAATTTAAAAACTAGACAAAGGACAAAGATAAGGGAAAAGTGAACATTAAGAAAATTAGGAATGAAATGAACTAGAAATTGAAAAGGAAAATAGGAAATGGAATTAGTGGAGCAAATGGAGTTGAGATCACCCAATCCAATGGAGAAGGTGATCATGTCATCTCAAACTAGGCAAGAGAGGTATGTATGGAACTATATACTTAATTGATATATCATACATGAGTTCCTTATATGAAAATGTGGCAAAATTTCATATCTACATATACAAGATGCATAAGAAAAAAAAATTGGAATGTTGTTGAGTGTAATAAAGTTGTTTATGTTGATCGAGTATTGCAACATAGACCGGGCATTTCAAGAATGATATGATAGAGACTAAGTGACATGGAAGAGACCTAGTTGAAAGGCATCAATATCAACCAAGACAGCTAGCTTCCACTCACCTAAGTTTGCAACATTAATGGAGACCCTAATTCATCAAAGAGAAGGCATATAAACAAATTTCAAAGACATTATCTCATACCTTACTTTAGATTTCAAGAGCATAGAGTGACTTGGTGATTTTGGAGATTAACAAATATTTCAAGAGTGGTTAAGTCAAAGAAGTTTGAACAAGTGAAGATATAACATGTGCTGAGTATCCAAAGAAGTAAGAACTTACAATCCTATCTACTATCGTGGAATCTTCGTCAACCAATGGAATAAGTCAAGAGGTTAGTAAAATTCAACTAGTGAAGAGTGACATCTATCCTACACCTAAGTTTCATGTTGTTGCAGAGATTACTATGAAAGGAGACTCTATGGGTGTGCTATTTTTGATACCACCTAAGGCAATAATGATCCATGATGTTAGAATTTGTTATATGTGCAAAATTGGAGAAGTCAAAGATTATGAAATAAGAGAATCTTAAGAGAATATGTGTAATGAAGGAATATTGAAGGAAAATTTTCAAATTGTTGAAAGGAAAGGGTTAACGTGTGTCCTAGAATTCTTGAAAATTTTCAAATTTGAATGGATAATAGTTGTTTTGAGCAAAATTCATGACATGAATTATTGATTAGAAAATGGACTAGTGGAAATCATGAAGAAAATGATACACAGGGTTACAGGTTATCAAACCCTAGACAAGAAGAAGACCATGCGATGTTTGAGTTGTAAAGAAGTTGAGGCCAACACTAGAGCCAAGTGAAATGGAGATGGTATGTCAATTACAAAAATCTTTGATCTACTAATTGAATATTTAGAGAGAATCATTACTCAAAAAATTTATCAATCGAGCAAGTTGAACTATAAACCTTATATGGTTGTGGATCAAGTGTGGAAGATTATGATGAAAGATCATGAGTATGATATTGTTGAGCTATAGAAGTTACAACTTGCAGAGAATCTATCATCAATAGGAAAAGAAAAGAATTCAATGTGTATATTTGAATCCCTCATTGTTTGTATTTTCTTTTATATCTAAAAGTATTTTCCAGGTATTGGAAATGTTGTATGGGAGAAAGAAAATCCAGTGGCAAGACAAATCAATGAGTATATTACTCAATTGGGAGAAATTTTTGATAATGTAATGAATTCTTATTTTGATGAATTTAAACAAAGAATGAAAAGGAGAATGAGGATTCCTAAAGAATTGGATAATACTTTTATATAGGTAGTTAAGCCAAGGAATGCTTGGTTACAAAGCTTTCAATATGAAATAAATAGTGATATTGTAAGTGCAAACATTGATGCACTAATCAAAGAAGAGATAGATGTCAAGGTTGAACCTTTTGGAAGATATGAGGAGAATGCATTGATACCTTCACCACCAAATAAGTCAAGGACCAGGGCATCTCCTAATGCCAAGTAGACTGCAAAGAAGAGAGTAGCAAAGTCTATTGGACCCAGTGCCCCCAAAACCAAAAGAAGGATATTGGTTAAAGTACCATGTCAAATGAAAAAAAGTCTATTGATAAGGTATGTTCAAACATAAAGAGTTCCTTAGGATTATCTAGTCTTAAATTTGTGAAATATGATACACTAGATAATGATGACAAGAATAGAATTAAGGAGGCTATGATAGAAATGATGTCAAATTTCAAGATTTCTTCTAGTGAAATAGAGATACAGATGCCCAAAGATTTCTATGAGAAATTGAAAGGAAGATGGGAATAGTTAGAGAAGGTAGAAAAAATAATAAGGACTTATGCATTAGTTATTGTTATGTCTGATCTATCCCAAAAGAAAAAGAACACATTTTTGGAGTAGTATAGGAACAAATTTGTTCTAAAATATAGAGCATTTTTTATATCCATAAATAAGGAGGAAGTTGTACAATAGAAAAGTGAGTTGTTGAGGAAAAGCATTTTTGTGTTAACAAGAAAGAAAGAAGAGGTAGACACTACAAACATCGATGATGATTATTGAAGTGTAGAAAGTTCAAGTGTGTTGAGTTAGTAAGGTAGAATGTTCCCTATACATGTTGACACCACTGACACTCTAGAAGTTGAACAGTCAAGGGTTACAAAATCAAAGGTAGATAGCGAAGATAGAGAAAGAAGTATAAATATTAAGATTGTTTCAGCACCTCAAACTGAGGAAGATAAAGAATCAAATAAATTTGAAAAGAGTTCAACTATTTTTGTCTTGAGCACAAATGCACAAGCAAGACTAAGTGGTGACACCCCTTGACCAACTCACACAAAAGTGTCAAGCAACAACACTCCCTCACCTAGTAGAAAGAGGAAAGAAATAAAAGATGTTTCACCAAATATTGAGGTTAGTCTAGATGAAATCATTGAGATGCCACAATTGGATCTTGAAAATCTCACTTTGGAGCAAACTATTTTTTTGCAAGAAATTTTGGCAAAGAAGGAGAGACAAGAAGAACTTAGGAGGGAGCACAAATAGAAACAAGAACTATATGATGTAAAGAATATTTTTGTTTATGCTTTTGATAGTTATAATTTTGAAGAAGGTGCACCAATCATAAACCATCTTGTAAATATGATTGATATAGTGAATGCTAGAGATATGGAATCAAATGTGAAGTTAATGAGTTGGTTAGCAAGAATATTTGAAATGAAGTCTCCATAACTATTGTCAAACAAAAAGTTCAACTATAGGAGAAAACATAGATTATGATTGAGTTAATACAAAAGGTACAATATTTGTACACAATTTTGTCAGACATGCCAAGATTTACACATATTATTCAAGGAAAAGTAAATAATACTCAGGCTAAGACGAAAAGATTCATCGGCATTATTTTGGAGTCAGTAAGATTAAGAATTGATCATTATAATAATTTACCGAATGCTCAAGGTACATTTGTTGAGATTCAGGTAGCTGAAAAAAACATGAGATCCAAATTGATATCCATTCAATCAATGTTGATACCTCATTTGGAGATCATGCAGAGAGAATCGAAAAAAAACCAGGATCTTATCATAAAAGATCATAATCTTTTAGTGATTGATAGTTTAATTGATTTAGCTACAAGATTACAATTGCATAATAATGTTTTAGAGGCAGAAAGAATCACATGGGATCATGCACTATCCATGACTAGCAAAGTTCAAAAGGAATTTATTGAAACATATGGATTACTTACACCCATTCAACCCCAGTAATAGTGACATATAATGTTCAAAAACAAGGGAGAAAGAGACATATGTAGATGGGCAAAGAGAATTTAAGAGAGATAGAGTAATGTTATGTGAACAAGATGCAAAAGAAAGGTAAAAGAAGAAGTACAATGTACAGTGTACAAATTTGAATAAAGGTGAACTAATTTTGTTATTCATTTTTGTATTATTTTTGCATTGGTCATAAGTCATAATACTTAGGGGGAGAGCTCATTATTATCTTGTGTTGTAATGATGTAAATATGACAAAGTGTTTTTTTCACAAATGTCAAAGGGGGGATTGTTGGTATCTCTAACCATTATTATCTATTAGTGTCAACCAGTTAGTCATTTACAAGGAAGAGCCAGAGAATCATCACTATGACTGAGCTACTCTATATAGGAAGAGTCATGTACATAAGTAAGTATGTACCTAGCTCTATAGGAGTCGAGTAAGTTTTTGGGTCACAAGGTATTTTTGTAAATGGGTCGAGCTCATCGGCGACCAAGAAAGTCATCAACAACCAAGCAAGTTTTTGAGAATACATGTGTCAAGTTACTTAGTATGTACCAAGCACAATGAAGGTTGGGCAATAGCAGTGTTGAGCATCAAGAAACAATAAAGGTCAAGCAACATAGAGTTTACATAAAATTTAGGAATGGAATAGAGTTTTAGGAAAAATAATTATTAGGCAAACTTGGAAGGGATATTAAATTTTTGAAGAGGTTGTTATAGAAAATTTACATGTTGTGGATCATAGATCCCTATGTTGTGTGTTTGATGATTAGGATGAAGAGAAAAAACATGCAATCATCTAGAAAACTCTTCACAAAACTCTTTATGTAGTGATGATCTTAACCTAAATCACATGCCATATTTAAAGAGAGAGATGAAAAGAGTTTATGTCTGAACATGAAGCTATATATAAAAAAGGATTGAGATCAAACTAGAAGTCATTGAAGAGTTTTGTTATCATCTAACAGACCAAGTGACCTAGTTATCATAGTGAAGTGAAAGGGAAAGAAAATCATATCAAATTAGAAGAGAGGATCAGTTAGCAAGGAGAAGACTCAAAATCAGCTTATGGAGAAAACTAAGAGTCAAGTATGTTGGCTTTTGAATTAACAACTTTTGAATAACCCACCCATAAGAATAAATACACCTAGGGGAACCTAATTCCCATGTTTGATGCACCTATTCAAACACTGGGGCCAACTATAAGGCTATTTAATCTCCTTCTTCTCTTCAAGCTCTACAAATCCTAAGCAAGTGAACCTATTGATTCTTTATGTGGTACTAGTGTCAAAAGCATACAATTGAATCTAAACAAAGTAGATAAAACCCTTATTTCTCCTATACTTATGCAATAACAAAGATGTGTAGTAGAAAATTGCAAATCCTATGAAATCCAAAAGATTAGTGAGGCCATCCTTTCAGCTTTTAAATAGAAAGGAAAATGGATAAGTGATTTAATTTTGAATTCAACAGATCCTAAATATACAATAGTAAGAACACGTTGACCCTATAGCTGATCAGTGCCTTATCTATTGGAAAATTTCATAAATTATACATATACATCTATGATACCAGTGACATATTCCATACATCAAGATATCAGATCTATCCTATCACTTTGTGAATTAGACATCAATGTTCATAAAGACCTAATACTCATGCAATATCTTTCCCATATAACCAGCAACCCTATTAGATGTATCATGCATTTACTTGGCTCTTTGTTCTAACAAAAAAACACATAAGACATACAACCTTAAGGGGATGCAAAAGGGCTTAAGTTTTTTGTCCCTAAACCACAAAACATTGCAAATTATAGAGATAGGAGACAAGAATAAGAATGAAACTAAAATGTTTGATGTTCATTGTATTCATTTCTTTGAAACTATACGTTTAAGATATATGTAACTCATAAAATGGCAAATAGACTAGAACTATCTATATTAACTTCATTATTGTTATTCACAAGAGAGAGAGTTCTAAAGAATGGTATCAAAGAAATTTGAAAATTATCCAACTTTGGAACCCTTTCCTCCTCATCCTGGAAATCCTTATAAAGGATTGCAAGAAGATATAGATGAGAGGACACATGTTAGAATTCTAATTGGAAGATACATGTAGAACCTATCAATAATGTTGCATTTAAAATATTTTTTGTATTTAGATGATTCCAGGACAAAAACCTCTAAATCAGCATGGTGGAACTTGCTATAGGAGTCCTCAACTTGATTTGGTTTTTCCTCTACTACAATCATGGAAACCCTCAACTGCCTCTAAAATATTTACTTCTATCTTGGTGGTCATTCCATGAAAATAATTTTATTTGATTTTTGCCATAAGCTTACTCCACCAAAAAATATAATACTCATCAAAATTGTGTTGCTCGAGTCACCAACCTATCCATCTTTTTGGTGCCAACCCATACCATTCTTTGTTTTGTATTTCAATATTTCTACCACCCTAAGGTCAAAACCTAACTAACTAGCAAGTGAGATTCATGTATTATCTTTTCAAATTTTGTTGAACCTTTTTAACTCCTGATCTCACAATCTCACGATACACTAGAGAAGAAGCCATTCATATCATCTTAAGAAGGAAGCACCAGCTTCTCAATCTTACAATCCTTAGTTATTAAACCCTCTATCGTAGCATCACAAGCCTTGGAAATGACTTCAATGACCATAGAATACCATAATTAGCCTAAAATTGAGACATATGCTTAAGCCACTTATGATCCTATGATCATGGTTCACACCTCTTGACGTAGCATCTTATCTCATCTTCATTCATCTCATGATCTTACAATCATGGCCTAGTAAACCATTTTGTAACTTTAGCAGTCAACACCTCAACCCCTATGATGTTATGACATAGCTTATTTGCTTCATACCTTTCTGCTTCATCATAACATTGTAGCTTCACCTATCACCTTATGATCTTACTATCATCTTGTCTTTATAGCCTTGGAAATCCTCTATTTTGATCCTATGATCTTATAATTGCCAACCCATCGTAGCTTTAGAAAGCATGTTGAAATCATCTACAACGTCATGATACCCCCTTTTTCATAAGGTCAGGGCTTAGTATATTACCCTTGCATCATAAACTTACAATCTTATGATTGCCCAATTTTATCATATGGTCATCGTAGGCTATCATTTCTCCCTTCATGATCTGATAATATATTGTATGTTGTAACATTAGAGCCCAAATTTCCCATGAATTTCCTAAATCTATGATCTTATGATCGTCTAACCATAAGATCACATGACCTTATGATGAAGCATGGCATCTTAGCACATGCAAATCATCCTCCCAATCTTATCACAACATCATGAGATCGCAATTACATATCTTGACTCTTTCAACAACATAATAGATCGTAGCATCTTAGGTCCCTTTCCATTATCTCATGATCTCATGACTGAGTGTAAGATTATAACCCCTTCCTTTTTGGTTGAGTAGTATAAAATGGATGCATACCCTTTTCTAATTGGGCAAAAATCCTTTGAAATACTAGAACTTGAATCAATATGCAATCCTACGATCTCAAGTTGCTATGACCTAGCATTAATTTGTGAAAATATGCCAACACTAAACAAATTGGTCCTTCAAATGAATGATATTGAATGAACACATATATTTCTCTGTCAGTTAGATATCATAACTTATTGAAAGAGTGACCCTACCATTTCTTGTTGACCTTTCAATCCCTCCTAGAGTGTGCCATGTTTCATCTTATAATTTGTTTTTCTCTACTCTGGCTTCACCATCTAGGCCCACTGGTACTTGTGTCTTCCTCTCACTTTCCCATTTTAGCTAAAGCTCAAGTATTTCCAAAATGCAAGGAAACACCAACCATAGATCACCCATTTAATTGATGGCTTAGGTAAAACTAAAAGATTGTGACCTTTTCTAATACTTATAACCAATTAGGAGCTTCTTATATGTCACAAAATTTTGACACTAAACTGACACATCATCATTTTCATCCATATGGTCGCCAAACACATCTCAACAACCTGAACTCATGGTTATCCTTTAACTCCAGTGAATATGTAACCCATAGCATTTCACAACATCACCGCTCAAATCTAAGGATATCTTAAACTCCATGCAATCATGCGAGAATTGTATATTTTAAACTTGGTCACCACATCACAACTTAAGAAGTTAACTCGACCTTAACTCTTATGACCATGCAACAAGGAAATCACAATATCACAACCCTAACCTCAGGTTTTGCTTAATTCTTTGTGACCATGTGATGGACCACATTATAACTGGAATTGAAAACTTGGGCCCACTAGTACATGTGCCACCAGGGCATATTCTCGCTTTCCTTAAACTATGAGCACATTCATAATCTAGTAAAATGCCTATAGTAAATCCTAAAGGATCTGACAGCCAGGAAACACTCACCATCATATAGTCTTGAACTAAAAAGGGGGTCTACTCAAATATGTGGTAGCTAGTCATGCCATTGTGACATAAAATCTTCATCTCCATGTAAACCTCATGACCACGTGAACCAAGCCATCACCCAAGTGCAATGTTAACCTCAGGTAAATATTAATCCATTGGGAGATTTTGAATACACTATAACTAAACCACATGATTGACCTCTTCTCCTAGATGTAGCATAAAAGGTAACCACATCATTTTCCCCATGAAGCAACAATAACCATATCATCTTTGATCACCCACTCGTGATATAAAATTCTATCATGTCAGAAAACCCTACGACTGTGTGATCCACTATAATCACTTCCTTGCACCAAAAACTTCACAAACCTAGAAATGTGACTATATATCTCCATCGTACCTCCACAAATAGTTAGTAGTTAAAAGGCAGTAAATTCATGCTTGGGAAAACCTCGCAAGGTCAAAACTTAAGACATGTAAGAGGCAATGAAACATAAAAGATATACATGGCCAAAAACCTAGGGATATAAATATATAAACATGTTAATATGTATCCCTATCAAAAAGTTTAAACGCTAAACCCTAATGAAACAAAACAAAGCAAAGCCCTAGGGTTTGAACATGAATGAAAATTTCTTCTAAAACCCTAGGCAATCAAGGCATAGAACTTCTTGATTTTCACAAGCATTTTGCAAATTTTTGGGTAAGCAAAAAATCAAGCCAACAAGGTACTGAATTAGTTTTAACAACCTTGAATGAGGGAAAATCTCTTAATAGAGTGGTCTTAAAAGATCTCTGTAAATCTCTTAATAGAGTCCTTACTTTTTTGTAAATGTTAAATCCTCTAATAAGGTGAGAACTAGTAGTATGCTAAGCCTTAAATAGGGAAGACTCCCCATAGGGTAGATCATATTTTATGGTCAAATGTTGTAACCTTAACTTGTTAACTTCATTACTGCAGTAGTAAATATTTGTGGGTGTCATCCCCAACCTAGTTTTACCTTCACCTTGGAGGGTTTTTTTGTAAAAGAAAATGTGTTATGTGCTTCACTTTAATGCATTTAATTGATTAGATTTATATGTTACAACAAATTTAAATTACTATTTTACCTGCACAAGTTATTGATAGACGTGGATGAATCTGTGAAAAGTTTAAAGTGTATAAGATTTTGATTCACCCCCCACCACCCACTTCTCAGTATCTAGTTTATCATATTTATTCCTCAAAAATTAACAATTTAGATACACACCTTACCTTGGATTATGCAATACTAATAATAAACCTATCTTTGATAAAGAACCTAATACCATAGATAAATCTAAAGAACAAACTCTACCCATTAATGTTGCAACTAAAGAAGAGGTAAAAAAATTTCCTTCTACTTCTATCCTTTGGAATGAAAATGGGACACCACTTTTGTTGGAAATTTGGCTAAGTTACATAGTATGTAGTTTTCATTTATAGAAACATATTATCATGATTGGTAAGCAGATATTAAAGATAAAGTTTTGGGTCAAAGACATAGAAAATTGTCTAAGTATCATATAGTTTATCTATCAGCATGGAGCACTATTTTTGTATACATAGTTCACATACGCACTTTTGGCATGTGTACTCTTAGGTACAATAAGTATAGTATGTTATGATTCTCAAGGGTGTGCGGTTAGTACAGATGAAGATTTATCATTTTACAGTGACAACATTGACCTGATAGAACATGGTAACGACATAGAATCAGATATTTTATGTTAAGGAATTATGTTTTTTATCAAAATAATTACATGATTAATTAGGCATGACATCTTATATGTTAACCCTAAGTCATCAAGAGTTAATTTTGTATTCTAAGGAGTGTGTAAAGGTATGGAGGTTTATAGTATAGGTTAATTTGATTTTGTATAAAGGAAAGAACTTGAAATGTGGAGTTTGAAGATGTCTAACATATTGATAAGCTATTGTTTTGAGATATGAATTCTCATGTTTTGATCAAAGTAGTAAAGATTTATGATCAGTTTTGTGAAAAAAATAAAAAGGCAAAATCAAATATTGAATATATCAGGAGTAAGAGGTTTTTGTATTTATCTTTTATATCGAAGAACATTATTGTATATTTCATGTTGGGAAGTAGGCTCATGTTTCATACTTTATGTAATTGTAATAACAAGTCCTAATAGGGTTGAGGCTTCCAACAAGGCCTAGTCTTCTAGCAAGGAGTGAGACACTAAATGAATGCAATAGACTCCTAACAAGGTCAATATCTTTCATAAGATACTTTTTATTAGTGGATCATTGGTAGGTATTAACCCCATCAAGGTTTTCCCTTGGCCAAGGTTTCTCTAGTTTAAAAATATGTTGTTATGTGTTGCATTATTTTATGGTTATGTTTGTTGTTCAACATAATTAGTTTACTTTTATATGTAAGTAATAATTTTGTTAATGATATCCATATTTGGGAAAAAAATTGTGAAATATGATTCACCCCCCTCTCAATATTTCCTATTTCTAACCATTGGTATCAAAGCATGGTTACTCAAAGAAGGCCTGATATCTTGAGTAAGATCTCTATGGATATAAATTAGTTGCAAAAAAACCTTGAAGAAGCTCTTGGGTAGATTGATATCAAGTATTGAAGAAAGAGATACTCTAAAAAACAAGTACAAAAATGAAAAATTCTACATTGTGTAGTTGAAAGATAAGATAGATTATCTTAAGTCAAAGAAAGAGCCTAAAGATTAGATCAAGAATAGTCACAAAGTTTTAAGGATGAAGAAATAGAATGAGATCATATAGTATGAATTGAAGATCACAATTCTAGATTGATCTCGAAGGATGATGACAATAAGATTGAGGTAGAATTAAAATATGAGACTAACCTTACCAAACTAACATTTGAGCTTAAGACTACATAGTTACAATATGCAAAAAATGAGAAATATAATAAAAATTTCAAAGGTGAATTGACACAACCTAAGAAACATCTTGAGAAGTTATGCTCCAACATTGAGAATATTAATGAGAAGATCTTTATACAGACACCTTATTATGATTAGATTGGTCTTGGATACCTTGAAAAAATATTATCCAAGAAGGTTGATGCAATTAAAGAACCAGATCTTGTGATCCAACATCCTAAGAACAAAGAAGAAAACTATAACAACATTGAGTCAAATCAATCTAAAGATGTACCTAAGAAACCTGAGCAAGGTGAACCACCTAAAGAAGTGAGGAGTGAATTCAAAGGTAGATGTTATGCATGCAATGAATTTGGTCACATAAAAAGAGACTATACAAGTAAGAAATTTAAACCTATTTCTTGTTATTATTATAATTGTCATGATTTTCGTCATAAAGCTATTAAATGTAAGAAACCTAGATTCAATAAGGATAATAGTATAATATTTATATGTACTGACTATGTAGCCAATAGAAATATTAGAGGAACCAATGTTATAAGGAATGGTATTATGTGTTATAAGTGTAACAACTTTGGATATATTACTAGAAATTGTAGAGCATAGATCAGTCAATCAAGAGCTAGATATGGAAAGAATGTTATAGTTTTTCATATTTTTAACAATATGGGACATAAATAAAGATATTGTAGGATGAACAATATGAGAATTCCAAACAACATGAGAAACCCTAGAAGAAATATGAACAACAATAGAAGGAATGAGAATAATAGATAGAAAAAAATGTTAGAGAACACATTGAGGAATTCAAGGAGGTATTTGTCATAGCCAAAGATCCAACAAGTTCACATGTAGTGTTGGAAAGTCAGTCGAGTGAAGCATCTCAAAAATATTAAAGTCATTTATAGTCACCGACCAATCACAATCTAATTGAGTAGCTTATTTCATCAATTCACATAACTAAATTAGCATCAGAACTATATAGGAAACCTTAGGGTAGGAATTTAGACTTGAAAATTTTTTATGAGGTAGGAAAGGATGCAAAAAAGCTATGGTTAAGAGTGCATGAAATTTTGATTTCAATGTGAGTGAGCCAAGTGAAAGAAGTTCATTGATAAACAAAAATAGCTTTTGGTCACCTACATACTTGTGCAATTAATGCAGAAGTTAATTGGAAGTGATTTAAGGATCAAAATTAGATTTTTGGGTACCATTTCATCGTGCAAGAAGTAAAGGAGTCTTTGGAAATATTTCAAGAGAAATGTTTTTAAAAAATTGAAGATTTGAAAGTGAATTCAGAAAACCCTAGTTTTACAATTTTATAATATTTATCGCTTATGAAAATGTAATTTGGAAGTGTTAATTGGAAGAAATAGAAACACCAACTATTTTTTATGTGAGTGAAATACCTAGATACAAATTTAAGAAACATCAATACATTCATTTGTAAGATGATCCATTAGGAGAATTCTCACAAGTGTCAAGTAGGGTATTACATGTACAAGACATCTATGTATATTCTCATTATAAGTTTTATTTGATAGGAGATGATGATATCCATGAAGACTTGAACCTAGTATACAATAATGATCTAACATTTGAGCAAATTCATGATTTTCAAATATTAATAATGTGCTCTCCATTATTAATATTATTAATTTGACAATCATGAATGGAAACAAAATATTCATGACTTGTGCTCTCCTTTTGAGAAATATTAATAATGGAAGGAAACTATAAAGAAGTTAACAAGAAAACTAAAGAATCCATTCTAAAAGCTATGATTTTAGTAGAGCGAAGCAAGAAAAAGGAAAGCAAATAGAAAGGGGGAGTGATACCTACAAAAAGGAAACAAGATTAACCAATTCTTATACCAAGAGTAGCAATAGAAATTGTAAAGGATTTAGAAATGAAAGAGGCAGCATAATCATTAGAGATGTCACAAGTAACAATTGCGATTGATACTATGCAAATAGATAGCACAAGCATCATGTTAGACACTGTAGAAGATCCTTTTAAGGATTTTGGACCCTCCATTGTTGATAATTTGGTGGATTATACAAGATCTAAAGATGAAGAAGAAAGAAGCCTAAAAGAAGAAGAGAGAAGAAGAGAGAAGAAGATAAGAACAAGAAAGAAGCAAAAAAGAAGAAGAGAGAAGAAGAAAGGAAGAAAATAGAAGAAGAAAAGAAGGCAGAAGAGAGAACCAAGAAAGAAGAAGAAGAAAAGGAGAAACAAGAAATGAAGAAGAAGAGAGATGAAGAGAAGGAGGAGGAAGAATAAAGAAGAAAGAAAGAAGTGGAAAAGAAAAAGGAAGAAGAAGAGAAAGAGGAGAAACTTAAAAGAGAAACCAAGAAGATGAAGACTAGCTAGAAAATAATCACATAGGAAACAACATTTTTACCATTGTTGAAATATACTGAGACTTTGGTTGACCAAGTCACTTTCCAGCATAAGGAGGAAATCTTATTGGAAACTCTAATCATGAGCATGGAGACACGTAGCACATCAAGGTTGCAATTGGAATAAGTTTTGATTTAGTAGGATTTGACTCTTATAAAGAGTTAAGGAGATGTTTATAGGAAGGAAGAACATTGTATGGAAAATGACCTTATCATACAATTTTATCAAGGATCTGAATGAGGAGCTAAAAGAGAAGTTGGTAGAGTTACATAGATTGGTCAATGAGTTATAGATACCTAACACCAAGATTGTGGACTTAGATAGAAGAGTTCAAAATATTTATGATGATACAAGTCTTATAGAGTTGGAGAGAGAGAGAGAGGGAGAGAGAGAGAGAATAATAAGAAGATTTTTATTGTTGAGAGAACATTTGACTTTGAAGATCAAAAATGTATAGAAGTAACCTAATCAATGTCTTAAGGCTAAGACATCATATTATAAACTTGTATATTCAGATTTAAATGTAGTAGAAATAGCATCTTATGGATTGTGTACTTTAATCACCATACTAGAAGCAGTCCAAGATACTTGGGAAAAGGATTTAAAAAATGTAAAAGTAAGTTTTTCTAATTGCATTGCAATAATATCAAACTCAACTTGAAGATTGAAGTTAATAAATTTTGATATTTATATAGTTTTTATCACTACCTTTGTCATTGATGTCAAAAAGGGAGTGAGTGAGGAAAATTATATGCTTATATATATATATATATATATATATATATATATATATATATATATATATATATATATATATATAAGGGGTTGAATAGAAGAGTGAAAGTATGTAACAAAGATAGAGTATAGTTAAAAGGGGAGTATCCCTATGTATGATGATATACGATCCATAGTTCTTGAAAAAATTTTAAGGCCACTATAAGTTTTTGGAATGTTGTATTTGGGACTTAGCCAATTTTCCCATATGTTTCTATCAATGCCAAAAGGGGAGTTTGTTTAAAATTTGGATAGATTACATAGTATGTAGTTGTTGTTGGAAATGTGATTGAAAAGATTATTGTTGAAAATCAAAGAGGTAGATTTTTGTAAAGAAGGAAGTTGGTTGATAAAGAATGTTTTCAATCATTGTTTTGTCATTGATGTCAAACCTGCTATTTGTTGGAATGACAATTGCTTATAAGATCCAAGTACTATCACTTAGTTGATTGATGAAGAGGATTTTATTAACAAGATGTAACAAGAGCACCTAAGGGAAAGGTTGAGTTATGGTTTTGTAATGAAGTGCAAGGATAAGTTAAGACATTGGTAAAATGATGTATTGATAATATACCTGAAGATACAGATGTTAGCCACACTTAGAAACTTTAGAAGAATAAGTTGTAACAAGGTTGACTACAAAGCTTAACTAAGTTCATTAGTGAGTGCTAAGCAAGCTAGTTGGAGCCGAGTAGATTTTCAATTAGAGCTAAGCAAATAAAAAATCTAGTGTGTGCTGAATGAACTTCAGGTGCCGAGTGAAGTTCAAGTGTCGAGTGATATAGAAGGTGCTGAGTAAATCAAAAACTTTGTGGATGCCAAGTGAGTCCATAGAAGGTGCCAAGCATCAATAAAATGTAGTTTATGTTGAGTAACATAGTATGTGCTAAGCAACAAAATTTCAATAGTCTCGAGCTACTGCATTATTGGAAAAAGTCAAAGATTCGCCAAATCTGAGCCAACAAAGTTTTTACATTAAATTTTGTGAACCAGATGGAGGATAATGATGATGAGCTGGAGGCACAAAATTTTATGTAAACCATTTTTGAGTGAATTCAAGAGGATTCTTCAAGATGTTTCTAGAAGGAACAAAATATGGGTTAGATTTAATGAATCTTACCTAATCTATTTGAACTGAAATTAAAAGATGGAAGAATCCAAGGAGAAAAGTAATTCCAAACATCTATTTAAGGAGTCACAGACCAAGAAGAAAGAGTTGCTAGTGTGCCAAATTGTGAAGTGGTTGAAGGGTGTCAAGGAGAAGACATCAAGGAGAAGGAAGAACAAAGCACTGAGACTACTTTGATAAGTGGTCAAAGAGAGATGATTGCACTAGTACATTGAGCATAATGACTCAAGAAGACAAAGCTTGATAGAAGGACAAGCTGTCAGAGCTGTAAAGATTGAAAGCCAAGCAAAGTGTTATGAGTTGAAGAGTGATCTAAGATTAGCGAGATAAGTTGTGAATTGTAATCAAGTCAAAACCCCTTATTGTTACTCTCTAGAAATTGTATCAATTAGGGTTAAATCCTATGGACTTAGGTTGGTTTAACAGCCATTTGTAAATCCTTTAACAGGGTGGCATTCCAAGTGAATGTTCTGAAGTCCTCTAACCAGGTCCACTTCTAACAAGGTGGTTAAATCCTTTAACCAGGTCACATTTAACAATGTATTGTAGCCTTTAACAGGGTAGGCCTTTCACAGGGCATCACTTCAAAAGAGTGAGAATTGAGTAGCATGTTGCTGGTGATTTTTCCCAAATTAGGTTTCTACATAAATCAATGTGTTATGTAATGTCCCTTTTAGGACATTTACAGATTTTTTTCAATTTGAATTGATTTTGTTATATTTTCATCTGATATCTTTTCCATTGCTTGATATTCAATATATATATATATATATATATATATATATATATATATATGTATATGTATATTTTTCATAGAGTCGTGACCTTTCATTGATAATAACTATATTATATTAAGAATAATATAATTATATATATTTATATTAATAATATAATTAATATATATATATCATTTATCTTAATAATATCACCAATATATATTATATATATAGTGATATCATTATTAATCATGTTAGTGTTATAAATATTATTAATCTTATATATCATAGTATTGATATATATATTATTTTTATTCAATAGTATATTATTTTAAATGTGTATATATATATGTATGATAATATATAATAATTTATATTTTTAATTTATATACTTTATTAATCATTTTAATATTATAAACTTTATATACTAGAACTATTTATTATTTAATTATATATGTCCAAAATGGGGATATCACAGTCCTCCCCTCTCGAATTTGCTTGCCCTCAAGCAAAATCTTTCATACACAAGTTCGTTACAAAACATACTTGCATTCAAAAGACCCAAAAGATTTACAAAATATACATGAATGAAAACACAAAGCATACACGATGTAGACAAATGAAAACATGAAGTAGACATGATGCAGACAGATGAAGACATAGAGCAAACATGATGCAAACACATCATACATTATTTTTCACAATGAAGTAGAGCAAAGGGAATAATTTATAAAATATACTTCCCTAGTATGCTTTTTTGATCATAGATCCTGCAACACAAACAATTATTAGCATGTACATGTATATAATAGCTTTAAAGAAAATATTAGTCATGATAAATTAGTTTTGAACCAATTTCCTACCAAGCCCAAGAGCGGAACCTTGGCCCTCTTGGCCTTGATGGCAGCCATTAACATCCATCAAGGTGGTCTACTTGGTAGATTTTTAAGTGCATTAAGTTGAAATGATGTCAAATCTTAACTTAACCAAATCTAAGACCAAGAGTGAAACTTTTGCCCTCCTGGCCTTGATGGTACCCTTTGACATCCATCAAGGTGCTCTACTTAGATGGTAATCTTATTCTTCCTACCTAAGCCCAAGAGAAAAACTTTGGCCCTCTTGGCCTTGATGCCAGCCTTTGACATCCATCAAGGTGGTCTACTTAGGAGGTAATCTTATTTTCCTTAAATATCCTACCTAAGCCCGAGAGCAAAACTTTGGCCCTCTCAGCCTTGATGGTAGCCATTGACATCCATCAAGGTGGTCTACTTAGGAGGTAATTTGATTTATTAATTATTAAAATTTGATCACCATTAAATTTTTAGCTTATCTAGTTCTTGTCAGTCCTTTGTATCTTCATTACTTTCTTGATTATGCTTAGGATTATGCTTAGATCTCTTGTTCATCCTTTCCTTAGCTCCCTTATCAAGTGTAGTGTCCATTCTTTGAACTTGGCTTCTTTTCCCACTTTGAAACTTATAGTTAGAAATCAATCGATATCTTAGAGATCACATAATATAGCCTTAAGTAGTCATATTTTTTTGAATTCACTACAACTTTAAAATTTATTTTTCTTTTTCACCACTTTACCTCTTAACATGGCTTTCTCACGTTATTATTTCCACCTCACGTGCAATGTTTTTCCTTATTTTTTCCATCTATGCAAGTGTGAAATATTGGGTGTGTCTCATAATTTTGCAATTTGCCTAAACAATCCTTTCTTTGACCAGTTTTATTGCAAGCACCAATCTAAGGCAGACACTATAAAACTCAACTATATATGTTCAACCTACTTCAAATTTGTCGATATTTTCTATATTTGATGCTCAAAACCCTCTATTACTACAAACCAAGAAATCTGATTGAGTTTCCTATCATTGATCTCTTAGAGATCTCTAGATTTTTTGTCATCTGATGTATCATGGTTTGGACCTCAATGTGGAGCCCATGCTAATCTTGATGCATAACCCAATGAAGTGGGGTGTGGTATTGACACAAAAACCATTGGAGATGTGTATATATTTGGTGCTTATTCTTCTTTCCACGCCTTAAGATAAAACCCCTGATTGCTACTCACTGTGTGCCCAATCATGAAGCTTTTCATGATTTAGTGTTGAGATTATGTGCTTCTAGGTTTTCCATCTTCAACTCTGAATGTCTTCTCCAGTGTTGAGGTTCCCAATATGAAAGAGTGTTTGCATCTATGTGAAGAGTAACAAATAAGAATGAAAGCTTGTGAATGGTTCAAAACGTCAAAGCACTAATTGCTCTAGTGACCATTAATTGCTCATTTTTTCCACATTCTACATTTTGCAAACTCATTTTAAAAACTGCATATAAAATAATTTGATTTTGGGTCTACTCTTGTTATCCATTTCAAACTTTCATTAGATATTTGTGCGAGAAAATTTAAACTACAATTTACAGAACTTAGATATTATATATCTTTGTTTCCAACAAACATCAACTGAACTCAAAGCAATTACTTGTCACTAGCAATAATTTGTGACAGTAAATTGATTTTATGTATTTTTCTCCAATTTCAGCACCTACTTTGTATTTTCAATGCACTGTCCTAACAATGAGTATGGAGGTGATGGAATAGGATTCTTTCTCTTACCCAAAGGAGACACTTAAAATACTCCACAATTTACATATGGAGGGTTTTTCTTTTGGCCTGACTAGCAATAGGCTTGACAAATTAATTAATTAAAATAGGTGACTCCAGTAGGTCTCTCTAAGAATTACAGGTTGGCAGGATCTGTGCTCTAATACCACTTGTAATGTCCCATTTAGGACATTTACGGATTTTCTTCAATTTGAATTGATTTTGTTATATTTTCATCTGATATCTTTTCCATTGCTTGATATTAATTATATATATGTGTGTGTGTGTGTGTGTGTGTGTGTGTG
Source organism: Cupressus sempervirens (assembly GCA_028749045.1). NCBI lineage: Eukaryota > Viridiplantae > Streptophyta > Pinopsida > Cupressales > Cupressaceae > Cupressus > Cupressus sempervirens. The sequence continues at coordinate 402,404,278 of CM053786.1, forward strand.
TGTGTGTGTGTGTATTTTTCATAGAGTCATGACCTTTCATGGATAATAACTATATTATATTAAGAATAATATAATTATATATATTTATATTAATAATATCATTAATAAAATATCATTAATATAAGTCTAATAACATAAGTCTAATAAGTCTAATAATATTAATATATATATATATATATATATATATATATATATATATATATATATATATATATATATATATATATATATATATATATATATATATATATATATATATATATATATATCTCATTAATATAAGTCTAATAACATATATTATTAATATAAGTCTAATATCATTTATATTAATAATATCATCAATATATATATATATAGTGATATTGTTATTAATCGTGTTAGTGTTATAAATATTATTAATCTTATATATCATAGAATTGATATATATATATATATATATATATATATATATATATATATATATATATATATATATATATATATATATATATATATATATATATATGTATGTATGTATGTATGTATGTATGTATGTATGTATGTATGTATGTATGATAATAAATAATAATTTATATTTTTTATTTATATATTTTATTAATCATTTTAATATTATAAACTTTATATACTTGACCTATTTATTATTTCATTATATATGTCCAAAATGGGGATATCACATGTGTTATGTTTGCATGTTGATTTACAGTAACTTGCTAAGTAGGAAAATTTAAAGCTTGGATGAATGAACAGTTTGATGGGCACACTTTGCTTGATAAAAAGTTTGAATTGAATATTTGGACCTTGAATAACTGATTCACCACCCCCCCGCCCACTCTGACCAATTATTTTAAAGCAGTTCTAACAATTGGTATTAGAGCCATCTACTAATTTAGTCTAAAAGTACTAGAAGCAGGAAGATCAAGATGTCCAAGAGAGAAGTTCCCAAGCTCAACTTAGATAACTTCACTGCATGGAAAAGCTTAATGAAGTTTCACCTTGGACCAATAGGTGATTATGCAAAAACCTCAATTGGAGTGGAACATGAAGATCTAGCTGGACCCCTTTTTGTAGATGATTTGAACAAAAGGAAGGAGCACAATTAGGCAATGTTGGAGATTGCCTCTACACTTAGTTATGCTAAATTTGATGACATCAAAGGATGTGATTATGCATTTAAGATGTGGAAAGCCTTATCAGATATCTATGGAGGAGATCATAATGTTCAAAGAGAAAAAAGAGAAAACCTTAGAGGAAAGTTTTATGACATAAAAATGGAGGAAGGTGAGAATGTTGCTCAATATGCTGCTAGAATGAAAGAAGTGGTAAGTGCAATAAGAAGTTTGGGTGGTCAATTGGAAGATGATGCTATCAATATAAAATACTTAAGAACTCTTCTCTCTATCTATGCTATTATATTTTTAGCCATTCAGGAGTTAAGATGTATACCAAAAAATGCATTGACCTTTGAAGGGATAGTAGGAAGATTCATTGCATTTGAGCTATCCAATTTTGACAATTATAGACCTGAGAATCTTGAATCTGCTTTCAAGGCCAAGATGACATTGAAAGACACTTTGGAGGTGAAATCAAAGAAGAAGAGTAGAAAATGAAAACATGCATCCAGTGACAGTAGCACAAATGAGGAAGATGTGGAACAACTGGAAGCATTATTGGCTAGAAGATTTCACAGAGGCAAAGGTAAATTTAAAGGTAAGATGCCTATCATTTGTTTTAATTGCAATGAAGTAGGACATATTGCTACAAGGTTTACACAAAAGAAGAACTAAAAAGAAGGAAATAAGTACAAGAAAAAAAGAGAAGATGATAGTAGAGATTACAAGGACAAAGGCAAAAGATGCTACATTGTTGAAGAAGATTCTGATGAGAATGATGATGATGTAGTCTATGTGGCCATGAAGGATGAATCAGATGAAGATGAGGCAACAACATTGGCAACCTGTGTCAACAAGAATGATAAGTGGATCATAAATAGTGGATGCTCACATCACATGATAGGAGACAAAAGTAATTTTATTACCTTTACTCAATAAGATGGAAATAATGTTAGATTTAGAAATGATGCTCCATGTAAAGTCAAAGGAAAAGGTTCTATTAAACTTACAGAGAAAATCTAATGTGATAATGCATACTATGTTGAAGGATTGAATTATAATCTGATGTGTGTGTCATAGTTAGGCAATGTGGGTTGCAAAGTAGAGTTTGGAAAAAAAACTGCCAATGGAAATCTGATAGGAAAAGGTGAACAAACTAATAGGAATCTATTTTAACTAGTTATGGAAGATGCAAGCCATCTTATTTTTAGACTTGATGATGTTTGGTTATGGCATAAAAGGTTGTTTCATGTCAACTTTGAAAATCTAATTAGTATTAGAAAAAATAAGAAAGTTAGGGGATTGCCAAAACTCAAGAAGCCTAAAAGCATAATGTCCAAACAATGTCAACTAGGAAAGATGACCAAGTCAAGTTTCAAAAGAAAAACTTACACTTCCAAAGAAGTATTAGAGCTAGTCCACATAGATTTATGTGGTCTAATAGAAGTACAAACCTATCAAGGAGATAGGTACATAATGTTATTTATGGATGATTACTCTAGGATGATGACTACCATGTTCTTAAAGCAAAAATCTAATGCATTTCAAATGTTCAAGTAGTATTTGGCTAGAGTTGAGAAATGAATAGGAAAGAGTCTAAAGTGCTTAAGATCAGATAAAGGAGGAGAGTTTATATCAAAAGAATTTGAGACATTTTGCAATGATAAAGGAATCAAGAAAAAATCATCAGCACCAAGAACTCCACCTCAAAATGGCATTGTAGAAAGAAGAAATAGATCAGTGATAGACTATGCTAGAACAAAGTTGATGGAGAAAAATGTTGCTCTAAAGTACTAGAGAGAAGCTGTAAGCACTACTATTTACACCTTGAATCAAGTCCAAGTCAAGAAAGGTACAAATGCAACACCTTTTGAACTATGTTATGGTCACTCACCCAATGTAAAACATTTCAAATTATTTTGATGTAAATGCTATATTCTTAAAGATACTAAAAATGGAAAGTTTGATGCAAAGAGTGATGAAGGCATTTTTGTTGGATACTCCACTAGAAGTAAGGCATATAAGTGTTTAAATACTAACACTAACAAGATTGTGGAGAGTGCAAATGTAAATTTTGATGAGCATGCAGAAGTCCAAGTTGATGAATCTAGGAAATCAAAAGATTATAGATCCTTTGTATACTTCTATGAAGGAATACCAATTGAAGATGATGCTACCACTCAAGTTGGGAAACAACAACAAATCTCAGTATCAATTGAGTCACAGCTAGTGAATGTTGAGCTACATTCATAAGCCAAGTTGCAAAATGAAAATAATGCACATTCTGACTCTAAAAATAGTACACATGGAAGAGATAATGAAATACCAGATAGTGATGTGCATAGTGACTCTGAAACTAAAGAACCAAACATGGAAAGAAGGACAAAACCAAGATTGGCCAAGTATGTGAGAAGACATCACCCTACAAAATAAATCATTGGTGATAAGGATGCTAGACCACTGACAAGGAATAGAATAAGGAATGAATCATGTCTAATGAGAAAAATTGAACCTAAAATATTGAAAGATGCACTACAAGATAGTGACTGGTATAAAGCTATGAACGAGGAGATAGACCAGATTGAGAAGAACAAAACTTGGACCTTAGTTCCTAGACTAGCTGATAAGAATGTAATTGGAAAAAAATGGATTTTTAGAAATAAACTTGATGAGAATGGTGAGATAACAAGAAACTAGGCCAAACTAGTTTGCAAAGGTTATGCACAAGAAGAAGGATTGGATTATGGGGAAACATTTGCCCCTATTGCAAGAATGGAAGGAGTAAGTACACTACTTGCATATGCTACCTAAAAAGGTTTTAAAGTCTATCAGATGGATGTAAAGTTTTCTTTTCTGAATGATATACTGGAAGAAGTCTACATAGAACAACTAGAGGGATTTGTTGATGACAACAACAAGGATATGGTCTGCAAACTACATAAAGCACTCTATGTTGTGAAGCAAGCACCTAGAGCATGGTATGAGAGACTGCACAAATATCTTGTGAAGATATAACTTGAGAGAATAGATGACAACAAAAACCTATATATCAAGGCAGAAAAAAGTAAAGATATTTTGATATCTGAAATCTTTGATGATGATATAATATTTGGAGGAAAAGATGTTCTATGAAAAGATCTTATTGATCAAATGAAACATGATTTTGAGATGTCAATGTTTGGAGAAATCAAATTCTTTATTGGACTACAAGTTCATCAACTGAAGCATGGCATATTTGTGACCCAATCAAAATACATCAAGGAGATACTCAAGATATTTGGATTAGAAGACTCAAAACTAGTCAGTGCACCAATGGTAATAGCACATAAGCAATCCAAGAATGATGAGTCTGCTAAAGTGAATCAGATAATGTATAGATCAATGATTGGAAAGTTGCAGTATGTTGTACATAGTATACTAGATATTACATTAGTAGTTGGAATAGTGGCAAGATTTTCTATAAATCTAAGAGAAAATCATCATTTGGTAGTAAAAAGAATACTAAGATACTTAAAAGGAAAAAAATGACTTTGGTTTATATTACAAGAAGAGTGAAAATTTTGAGTTGAGAGCCTACACTGATGCAAACTGGGGAGGTAATATTGATGATAGAAAGAGCACTAGTGGAGGAGCACTTTTCTTAGGCAAAAGATTGATTACTTGGACTAGAAAAAAGCAAGGTGTTACCTCACAATCCATAGTAGAAGCTGAATATGTTGCAACTGTTATCATCTGCACCAATATTGTATGGATCAAACATCTATTGCAAGGTATGAAGGAAGAGGTAACTAAACCTATACTCTATTGTGATAACACAAGTGCCATCAACATATCAAAGAATCCTGTGATGCATGCCAAAACAAAGTATATTGCAATTAAGTATCACTATGTAAGAGAATTGGTGGAAGACAAGCAAGTGAGGATGGAATATGTTAGCTCAAAGGAATAGATTGCTGACATCTTCACAAAAGCACTTCCTAAAGATGCTTTTGAGTATCTTAGAGGTAAGTTAGGGGTGATATCCCTAACTAAGGCTACTTAAGTCATAGCAAGATTTCCCTGCATCAAATGAGTTGATTGTTGAAGTGTTATAAATTGATATAGAGGATATTTACTTTAGAATTTTTGTCTGAAGTAATCAAAGTGTTAAAGTTCTAAATCAATCATAAGTAAGGTGATAGAGGAAGAAAGTGGAAGTTCCAGAAGATGCTATACTTGCATGATAAGGTGCTGAAATAATTTGTCTTTGGCATTGTTGTCAAAGAGGGAGAAATAGTAGAAATTGATCAACAAAAAATGAGGGAGAAAGAATTGATCAACAACATTTGAGGAGAAAGAGATTAAGAGCAGAAACTAATCAATAACATTAAATTGGATAGAGGGAGAAGTAACAAGAAACTGATAAAATCTATAGGATCAAATGGATAGAGGGAGAAATAATGAAAGAGGAAGCTAGGAGCAGTACAAGATCAAAGTGAATAGAAAAAAAAGAAGGAAATAATAGCTAAGAGGGAGAAGTAGAAGTAAAGTAATAAAGATAATAGATTAGAGAAGGAGATGAGAAAATTGATGGTAACATATTTTTCTTTTTGGCATTTGACTTACTATTTTAAGCTAGTTAGCATGTTGATAAATTGGTTGAATAGTTTGGTTTGATGGTTGATCAGTTTGGTTTGTCATCAATTCCAAAGAGGGAGATTGTTGGAAATCTAATTGAAAAGATCATTGTTTAAAATCAAAGAGGTAGATTGTTGTAAAGAAGGAAGTTGGTTGATCAAGAATGTTTTCAATCATTGTTTTGTCATTAATGTCAAACCTTTTATTTGTTGGAATGATAATTTCTTATAAGATCCAAGTACTTTCACTTAGTTGATTGATGAAGAGGATTTGATCAACAAGATGTAACAAGAGCACCTAAGGGAAAGGTAGAGTTATGGTTTTGTAATGAATGGTAACAATCAGTTAAGACATTGGTAAAATGATGTATTGATAATATACTTGAAGATATAGATGTTGGCCACACTTAGAAACTTTACAAGAATAAGTTGTAACAAGGTTGACTGTAAAGATTAACTAAGTTCATTAGTGAGCACTGAGCAAGCTAGTTGGAGCCAAGTAGATTTTCAGTTAGAGCCGAGCAAATGAAAAATCTAGTGTGTGCCAAATGAACTTCAGGTGCTGAGTGAAGTTCAAGCGTCGAGTGATATAGAAGGTGTTGATTAAATGGAAAACTTAGTGGATGTCGAGTGAATCCATAGAAGGTGTCGAGCATCAGTAAAATGTAGTTGATGTCAAGTAACACAGTATGTGTCAAGCACTAGAATTTCAATAGTGCCAAGCTACTACATTATTGGAAAAAGTCAAAGATTTTCCAAATTTGAGTTGACAAAGTTGTTGCATTGAATTTTGTGAACTAGATGGAGAATAAGGATGATGAGTTGGAGGCACAGAATTTAATATAAACCATTTTTTAGAAAATTCAAGAGGATTCTTCAAGATGTTTCTAGAAGGAACAAAATATGGGTTAGATTCAATGAATCCTACCTAGAACCATTTGAACTGAAATTAAAGGATGGAAGAATCGAGCAGGGAAAGTAATTCCAAAATTCTATTTAAGGAGTCACAGACCAAGAAGAAAGAGTTGTTGGTTTGCCAAATTGTGAAGTGGCTAAAGGGTGTCAAGGAGAAGACATCAAGGAGAAGGAAGAACAGAGCACTAAGACTCTACTTTGATAAGTGGTCAAATAGAGATGATTGCACTGATACATTGAGCATGAAAAATCAAGAAGACAAAGCTTGAGAGATGGACAAGATGTTAGAGCTACAAAGACTGAAAGCTAGGCAAAGTGTTATGACCTAAAGAGTGATATGAGATCAGCAAGATAAGTTGTGAATTGTAATCAAGTCAAAACCCCTTATTGTTACTCTCTAGCAATTGTATTAGTTAGGGTTTAATCCTATGGAATTAGGTTGGTTTAACATCCATTTGTAAATCCTTTAATAGGGTGGCATTCCAAGTGAATGTTCTAAAGTCCTCTAACCAGGCCCACTTCTAACAAGGTGGTTAAATCCTTTAACCATGTCACATTTAACAGTATGTTTTAGCCTTTAATAAGGAAGGCCTTTCATAGGGCATCACTTCAAAAGAGTGAGAATTGAGTAGCATGTTATTGGTGGTTTTTTCCAAATTGGGTTTCCATGTAAATCACTATGTTATGTGTTGATCTTTCATGTGTTATGTTTGCATGTTGATTTACAGTAACTTGCTAAGTAGGAAAGTTTAAAGCTTGGATGAATGAATAGTTTGATGGACACCCTTTACTTGATGAAAAGTTTGAATTGGACATTTGGACCTTGAATAACTAATTCACACCACCACCACCCCCCCCCCCCCCTTCCTTGCCTCTCTTTTTTATTCTAAAGCATTTCCAACAGTTGTCATTTATAGAAACATATTATTAGGATTGAGTGAGAAGATCTTAAGAATAAAGTTTTTGGTTGAAGACTTAGAAAATTGTCTAAGTATCACATAGTTTATCTATTAGCATAGGCACTATTTTGGTCACCGCAGTTCACAGAGGCACTTTTGGAATGTTTTCTCTTAGGTACAGTATGTTAGATGCCACAACCATGAACACGAAGGTGTAAAGTTAGTATGGATGAAGTTATTATTATTTTACAGTGACAATGTTGAGCTGACAAAACAAGGTAAAGACATGGAATTGAATATTGTATATTAAGGAATTATTATTTTTATCAAAATAATTACTTTATTAATTTGGAAAGATATCCTAGATGTTAACCCTAAGTCAAGAAGAGTTAATTTTGTATTTTGAGAAGCATGTAAAGGTAGAAGGCTAATAGTAAAAGTTAATTTGAAATAATTTGGTATAAAGGACATAACTTGAAATGTAAAGTTTGTAGATGTCTAAGATATTGATAAGCTATTGTTTGAGATAAAAAATTTGATTTTTTGATTAGAGAAGTACAAATTTATCATTAGTTTTGTAAAGAGAAGAAAATGGAAAAATCAAAATACTGAAGGTATCAGCAAGAGTAAGAGGTTTTTGTATTTATCTCTTGTATTAAAGAACATTATTGTATATTTTATGTTTGGGCAATGGGATCATATTGCATAATTTTTGTAATTATACTATCAAATCCTAATAGGGTTGAGGCTTCTAACAAGGCCTATTCCTCTAACAAGGACCAAAACACTAGACATATGTAGTAGGTTCCTAAAAGGGTCAATATATTGCACAAGATACTTTTGATTAGTGGATCATTTGAGGGTATCATCCCCACTAGGGTTTTCCCTTGTCCAGGATTTCTCTAATTGACAAAATATGGTGTTATGTGTTGCATTATTTTATGGTTGTGTATTTTGTTTAGAATAATCAATTTACTTTCATATGCAAGTTATAAATTTGTTAATGATATCCATATTTGGGAAAAAAATGTGAAATATTGATTCACCACACCCCCCCCCCCCCCCCCCAGTATTTCCTATTTCTAACATTATCACAATTTTCAAGCTTCTACATCCTACTAAAATGATGATTCAAATGTTGAGGATCCTAATAGAGAAAAAAAACTACAAGAATACTGCACACTTTCCTGAAAGGAACTATAGTAATAATTCAATAGAATATGAATGGGATTCTCTCTCATGTGAATTTGGGGTTGATATCATACACATCTATGTTATCCAAATTGAGATAGAAGATGAGTCAACCACAAATCTTGATGAGTCAAACCTACATATCTCTCTTATTGACCATGTTGACCATGCCAGGAGATTGGTTGATTTAGGTCCCTTTAAGAGGGACCTTATAGGACCCAAATTTCTTATTACCAAAGATTATTCTTATCATATCAATACCTTGGAATCCTCTACATCACTCTCACTCATGTTTATTGACCTTATTGATTGGTCATAGAAAAAACAACAACTTGAGCTTCTAACTTTTCAAAATGGCCATAAAATTGCATGTTATTTAAACATTGTTGAGCTTATAGTCTCTTCCACTAGTGAACCTCCTATAAAAATGAATCAATTCAACATGTAGTATCTTATTATAAAAAAAAATTAAGAACTTTGATCATGAAATCGAATTTTTGGTTGTGTTAGAGCCTAAAATAGTTAAAAGAAAAGATGCATCCAAGGGTGAAAACCTCCCCAAGGCAATTGAGGATGAGATGGTAGTATACCCAACTATTTCCAAGAAAGATCATCATTCTTGATAGAGCCAAATCAGCTAGTTAATAGTGGGGCATAAGAGACTCCTCGTATCATTCACTTAGCTCAGTCATTATTAGAAGAAGAAAAGAAAAAATTTACAAAATTCTTTGCACAAAAGAAGGTTAAATTTTCTTGGACATATTTATACATGTTAGGGTTTGACACTAATATCATTATGAATCATCTATCTATAGCTCCCAATGTTAAACCTATTGAGTAAAAACTAAAACTAAAATATCTACAGAGAGCTCTACTAGTCAAAGTAGAATTTTAAAAAATTCTCAATATTTGATCCATATGAGCTATTGACTAAGTTGAATGGATCTCAAACATTGTATATGTTTCAAAACATGATAAATCCATCTATTTTTTCACTAACTCACAAGATCTAATTTTTTCCCCTAAGGATAACTTTCCACTCCCAAACATTAACATTATAGTGGGTTATGAAATATATTCTCTAATGAACTGATTCTTGAGTTATAATTAAATCAAAATAGTACCTACAGATCAAGAAATAATTATTTGACATATGGATGAGAAACCTTCTTTTGGAACCTCATTCCATTTGGACTAAAAAATGTTAGATCTACATACCAAAGAGTTATGAGCACAATATTTCATGACATGATGCATAAATCTATGGAAGATTATGTGGATCATACCCTAGAAAAATATAAGAAAATAAGTAGACATCTTGACGATTTGGGTTTGATCTTAGATTAGATGCAACATTTCAAGATTGGGCTTAATCCAAAAAATGTGCATTTGGAGTTACCTCAGGAAAACTAGTTGGTTACATCTTTTCAGCAAAAAGAATTGAGGTTAAGGGTAGAAGCAAGGATTTGGGCCTCAATTCCATGAAAGTCTACAGATTGAGATCATGCTCCTTTAGAAACGCTCAGGCACCTCATCCGAAATTTAAAAAATGAGCACCCCTTTTTTAAATCAAGTACCCATTGTTTAAAACATTAAAAAATTGTATTTTTTAGAAATGAGTACCCATTTTTGAAAAGTAAAAAATTTGTACTTGTTTCTAAAAATTCAAAATTTTGTTTTTTGGGGGGGATTCTATATGCCAGTTTGACTTTTTCAAAATGAGTACCCATTTTTTGAATTTCAAATAATAGGTGCCTATTTCTTACAACATGGGGCATGATTTTTTCTCCTACCTCAAATTTTGGTTTGGGATAGGCTTGGTGAGAAAAAGCCTATGCCCTTGAGCTCTCAAGATTTGGATAAGGCATTGAACTAACAAATTCATGCCTTGCAATAATTCTTAGAGGATCTTCCCGATCAAATTTTTTTATGAAAAAAAAACTCATTAGAGCTCTCACTATCCTAATTTTAGAAATATAAATTTTATAGTGCTATGATTTTATATACTTTTTTTCATTATTTTTTAATGAAAGGTGGTACCTAAATGTAAAATAGTGAAGTTCACTAAAAATTTAATAACTTTTGAATTTTATTATTTTTCTTAAATTAATTTACCTGTCATCAATCTACATACAATTCTTTTGAGGTTAAAAAAATGAATTTTTGAAAAAAGTGAAATTTTGATCAAATTATGGTGTCTGTACACAAGAGGTTTTAAAATTTACCTTTATCGCTAATTAATAATTAATAATAAAAAAATTATTTAGTAAAAAATAAAGGTAAAATATTGTCATCAATCTTAGTTGTATTAGGTAACTACCTTTAAAAGGACTTATGAAAATTCATTTATTTGTGTCAAATTATGGTATTCGTACACTAGTGTGGTATGGTCCTAAAGTGGGCATTTTGAAAAAGTGATTTTTAAAGATCCATACCAAAAAATAAATATATCATATGGTTAACAAATAAATTGCATGTTCAAAAACTATATTTCGAACACTAAAAGTTTTATTTCTAAAGTTTTTTTATATTCAATCTCTAAATGCCTCAAATTTTGACATCAATTGACAAGAAATTTTAAAAATAGTAAAAACACTTCCACTTCTTGTTGATATATGATTGAAAAGATCATTTGAGTAAGAGAATTGTTGAAGAAGTGTTTTCAATCATTGTTTTTTCACTAATGTCAAACTAGCTACATGTTGGTAAGGAAATTGCCTATATGTTTCAAGCACTATCACTTGATTGATGAGGAGGATTCGATCAACAAGATGTAACAAAAGTTCCTAGAGAAAGGTTGAGTTATGATTATGTATTGAAGTGCAAGAATTAGTTAAGATAGTGATAACATAATGTATTGATGATCTACTTTGAGGTTGCAAAATGATTGGTTACACTTAGAAAGTTTTGAAGAAAAAGGTTGGACAAAGTCATTTGCTAAGCTTGACCAAGTTGATAGAAGGTGCGAGAAAAGTTAGTGCAAGCCAAGAAAAAAGTTAGTTGGAGCAGAGTGAAAGCAATTTCTAGTGGATGCCAAACAAGTTAGTAGATTCTGAGTGATTTTTAGTGAATGTCAAGCAAGTTAGTAGATGCTGAGTGATTTTCAGTTGATGTCAAGCACTAGTAAAATCCAGTTGATGCCAAGTGATTTTATAGTAGATGTTGAGTAATGCAGTATGTGCCGAGCATTAGTAAATCAATAATGCCTAGCTATTGCATTATGAAAAATATTGAAGATTCGCCAAATAAAATCTGACAAGTTTGTTTTCTTGGAACTTATGAATTAGGAGGAAGCTAAGATTGATGAGTTGGAGGCACAAAATCTTATGTAAACCATTTTGGAGGCGAATTCAAATGAATTCTAGGAGAAGTTTCTAGAGAAGACAAGATATGGGGTAGATACATTGTATCTTACCTAATCCATCAAAAATCCTAATTTTTGAGATGGATAATGAGCAAGAAAAGAGTTCTAATTTCCTATATGTATGGATGTTTGGTCATGAAGCAATTTTGGATTGAGGTTAAAGATTTTTAGAAGAAAAAATTTGACAAAGAGAAGGAAGAGGGTTTGCTTCATCAAGTGACACAAGAGAAGAAGTCTATAATGGTGAGCTAAGAAAGAAGGCTTAAGGAGGATGAATGCTTAAAGGGTGAACAAGCTGTTAGAGTTGCAAAGTTTGGAAGCCAAGCAGAGTTGAGGACTAAATAGTGATCCATAATCTACAAGTAAGGTTGTAATTTGTATTAGATCAAAGCTCTACTATTACTTTCTAACAATTATATTAGATTAGGGTAAATCCTTTGGAGAAAGGTTGACTTAGCAATCATTTGAAAATCCTTTAACAGGGTGGAATTCCAAGTGAATGGGCTAAAGTTCTTTAACAAGGCTCACTTTTAATAGGGTGATTGAAGTTCCTTAACCAGGTCACATTTAATAGTGTGTGTTGTAACCTTTAATAGGGTTGGCCTTTAACAGGATATCACTTTAGAAGAGTGAAAAAGGAGTAGCATGTTACTAATGATTTTTTCTAAATTATTTTTCTACGTTAAATAATTGTGTCAAGTGTGTTGATGGATGTGTTTTATGCTTTACATTTTTGCATGTTAATGGTACAGTAACATATCAGTTTTGATTAACACACAATGAATGCATGCATGGTTGAGAAAGTTTTAAGGGTTCACTAAATTGTGAAAAGTTTTATTTTGTACATCTAGACCTTGAATAATTGATTCATCCCCCCCCCAATTATTCTAAAAGAATTTCAACAATTGGTATCAAATCATAGTTGCTTAAGAGGATTAGTTTTAAGGTACTAAAAGCATAAAGATCAAGATGTCAAAAAGAGAGGTACCCAAGCTAAACCAAAATAAATTTTTTGTATGGAAAAGTTTGATGAAGCTACACCTTGGAGGACTTGGAGATTATGCACAAACTTGCATTTCAGCAGAACATGTTGATCCAACAAGAGCCCTAACTGCTAAATATTTGAAGAAAAAGAAAGAGCACAATCAAGTGATGTTGGAGATTGCCTCTACCCTAAGATATGTTGAGTTTGATGATATCAAAGACCTTAAAAGTGCAAAGTATATGTGGGATGCTCTAGCCACCATCTATGGAGGAGAAAAAAATACCCAAAGAGCCAAGTCAAAGAGCCTAAGAAGTAAGTTTGATGACATGAGAATGGAAGAAGGTGAAAATATTGCTCAATATGTTGCTAGAATAAAAGAAGTTGTTAGTGCAATAAAAGGTGCTACTAGTAAAATAGATGATGGCACTATACTAAGTAAAGTGTTGAGAACATTGTTTCTTGTGTACGCCATTAGAATGTTTGCAATCCAATAGTTTAGATGCATGCTAGGAAATGATCTAACCCTTGAAGGTTTGGTAGGAATACTCACTGCTTTTGAGTTATCTAATTTTGACAACTATAGACTAGAGAGTATTGAATCAGCTTTCAAAGAAAAATTGCTATTAAAGGATTCTAAGGAGGTAAAACGAAAGAAGAAGAGAAGAAAGATAAAGTATGCATCCAGTGATAGTAGTACAGATAAGGAAGACATTAAAGAATTGATAGCATTTTCGGCCAGAATATTTCACAAAGGAAAAGGTAAATTCAAAGGTAAGCTACCTATAATTTGTTTTAATTGCAATGAAGTTGGCCATATTGTGTAATGTCCCCACTTTAACATATAACTTAAATAATAAATAAGTATAATATATTAATATTAATATTAAAATAATAATATTTTACAAGTAATGTTATATTATAATCATGTAATAATATCATATTATATCATATTATAGTGGTAATATGAAAATACAAATTAAATAATAACCTAATGCAAAAATAATGATATTATCATTATGATATATTTTAATATAGTAATACTATATTAATACAATATAATATAAATATAGTTGATATTATAATAATTAAGATATGATTTAATAATACAAAGTATTATAATATAATAATATATATAATTGATATATTATTAAAATAATATATGTTATAATATAGTAATTACAATAGTATACATAATGACATTAATTAATTAAACTAAGTAAATATATAATTAACTATATTATCATTAATATGATTAATATTAATGAAAGGACTTGACTATTTGAAATGTACATATATATATATATATATATATATATATATAATATCAAATATCGAGAGGGGTATCATATATATATATATATATATATATATATATATATATATAATATTATAAAAAAATATTATTTAGATTGGAAAAAAGAAACATACACCACCGAAGGGCATTGAGGAATGATAAGGAAGAACCAATGACAGAGAACATACAAGGAATGAACAACCAGGAATTGGGTTACAAATATTAAGCATGGAAAGAGTGGATAAAAGAAAAGTCAAAAAAAATGATGGACCCCCAATTTGGGTTCATTACGAATGGTATCAGAGCAGAAATCCTGCCAACCTGTGAAGAAATGTTTATGCAAATCAATCAGAGGATTTATAACAATGAGCACGTTAGGTTTTAACTTCCTTCTTCCTTTGTTCATTTGAAAGGTCTACGGCTCTGACTAGAAGTTTTTCAACACATAGATACTATTTCAAAATGACAAATTGAAGATGCTTCTTCTAAATGGCCGCCATTTATACATCAACTACTAAAGTTTAATCTTGGGCCATGCTAGATAAGTTTTCCACCTTTTTATTAGACTGTATCGCAATAGGTGCTAATTCAGTAGCAATGGGGAAGATCAAATCTTTTGAATGAAGGTCAAGGTGGTAAGCTTTTCCTCTGGAGAGTATAATTCTGTGCATTTCTGCAAAATAAAATGCAATATCTGGATTCTCAGATCCTACTGTTGGCATAATATCATGATTAATGTAACTGTCTATTGGTTACAATATGATAAGTAGGAGATAATTTCCACAGCAAGTGAAATTGTGAGTTTGCAACTAACATGTTTAGTCTAAAATCTAGAACAAACAAATTGAGAGAAAAGGATAATCATCCTAGATCATTTTTCTTAGAATAAAAATGATTACATACGGTCCTTAATGTCATGATGATTTAGACTCTAGTTCCTAAAAGATGTGGAGAAAATATGTTGGCAATAGATTGTGTAGCTTTGAATATTAAATTCTCAAAAACCAGCATCAAATTATTAGCAAAGACTGCATTTCTATAAGAAAGGGAAGAGGAAGTCGATTCAAAAGAATATTTGAAGAGTTTACAAAAGTTCATTTCCACAGTAAATATTATTTATTGCTGACCTGATTGCTTTATATGGAAGAATTAGGTTTGTAGCATCAACGTAGTCCAAACTATGAACTACGCTTGGAAGCTGAAGGTTCTAAGATGATTCTTCTGGGATTTCATCCAAAGGAGAGTTTCTACCAAGGTTGCATCCTATAAAAAGATGAGACATTTTGATGAAGAGTGTGGCAATACAAGGCCTTCTCTATCTGTAACAACAATTCAACATAAAGTAATCTGCAATGACGAGTTCTTCGGGCCCCCACCAGGTAGAATTTGAGTTCATTATATTTTTGGAGTATGGATGCAACTGCAAACAAAAGGATGTCTGGTAGTTAAATGATATTTTTGTGTTTAAAGGCAACATGAAGGACACTATCAAAAACATATTTGCAGATTATTTGCCGAGCAGTAGACACAGTCAAAGTAGGGTACTATTTAAAAATTTGTTTACAATGTTTCCCAAATGACTGCTAATGATGAGGCCATAGATAAGGCCATAGAGAGAATGGTTACACCTTTCTTGTGAATATCTGCCTTCACAGCTCTAGGGAAATGAAAAATATGTTGTTGGATGTGAGCTTCCACAGCCAAACTATTATTCTTTGGAATCATTTCAACAATTCCACATTTGCATGATGCAAGACCAACAATCATTAATAGAGCTAACAATTTTCTAATGCCATGGGATCTGTAACCTATAGCAAGGGTTGAATAGATTCATACTAGTGGAGATTAGTTTCAAAGGCTCAATGGTCTCATAATACATTGGACTAATATTAAT